>PYDT01001447.1:0-16978 GCA_004837865.1 Musa balbisiana
TGCGTATTCTAGAGTGCCGAATTGGATTTGGTATATGGCATGGTATTATCACATTTTATGTGAATATTTTTCAATGTGAATTCCATAGTCTTATAATGTATTTTATCCTAAACATTTGGCATAGCATGCACTTGAAGCGATGTATTCGGCTTAAGCCGTAGATAGTGCAACTGAATTTTATTTATTGGAAGTCCAGAACAAGTGATGTCCTAAAATTGGCATATTACGGCTACTGTTCTATCTATCCTGCATCCGACAAAATCGGCATCTGCATAAGCTATTATAATCGAAATTTTTGATTTGGAGACAAAAGTCCTAAATTTGGAGTTACTTTGAAGATATCTAAAGATTTCTGTAACACTCTGAGAGGAGATAATTTAGGGGGATTAGATTGAAACCTAGCGCAAAGTACACACTAAAACAAATATCGGTATAGTCGCGGTGAAGAAGAGTTTAGACTAAATATCATTCCCTATATGGTTTTTGATAAAATTTTTGGGGTTTCATCCATTAGCGAACTTAGGTGAAGGATTCATAGGGTGTTTATTTAGATTGTGATCCATTTTAACTCATTTTGTTAACAATGTTTAATGGTATATTTAGATTGGTAAGGAAATAACCAGTCACTAAGGTGGTTGATTTGCAAGCCTAAAAAGAATGTAAATTCACCCATTAAAATCATTTCAAAATGATGGACTCATATTTTGGCAAAGGGATTCACATAGTGATTCATTCAAGAACCAAAAATAATATCATCAACAGAAATTTGCAACAATAAGAAAAATTTATTTTCAAAATATTTGATAACAATTAGGATCAACTGTCCGTTGGTAAAATTATTAAAATTAAGAAAGGAACTAAGCCTTTCGTACCAAGCTCTAGGAGTTGTTTCAAACCATAGCGAGCCTAGTCATTGAATACCTTATTAGGAGAGAGAATTTCAAATCCAAGGATGTTGTTCGACATAACTGCTTTTCCGAAAATAAAACCATTCAAGAAGGCACTTTTGACGTCATTTGAAAAATAGTTTAAAATATAATACTGCAGGCAAGGAGCATCCTAATGGCTTCTAATCTTGTCACAGGGAGCGAAGGTTCTTCGTAGTCGATACCTTTTATTGGTTGAATCCTTTGGCCACTATCTGCCTGGTTTCTAACCACAAATACATATTAGTCTTACTTATGTCTAAAGACCCATTAGTATAATAACTTAAAGGTCACGAGGGTATAGAACAAGCTTCCATACCTCATTCCTCGCAAATTGATTCATGTCTATTTGCATGCAATGACCAAGAATCATCTTCAAGCCTCGTCAATGCATTTCGGTTCGATTTGAGAGAGAAAGGCAGAATTAGCACAAAAAAGTCTTGAAAGAAGAACGAGTTGAACCCTTGTGATGTATATCCGAGAAGTGCTCTTTGGATGAGCATCTACATACTTCAATCCTTGGTAGGAGATTTTGGAAGAGATGATCCAAAGTTGCTATTTGAGGAGGGGGTTACTTTAAATCCAAATATTCAAAACCAATATCATCATCAAAATCATTTTTCTTTAATAAGAAAATGTAATTTTAAAAATTACATGAATAGACTCTTTCTATAAACTAAGGTTCTTTTGTTAAAAAAACACAAAAAAGACTTAGAAACGGAAGAGTAACAAGAAAGATGCCTTCAGCGGATTCGCAGCAAATTTCCTAAGGCATCCTTTTCATTAAATATAACGTTTGCAACCGAAAAGTTAAAAAATAAGAAACATTTGGTGTTTTGTTTATTTCATAATCATAGGGAGTTTGGATAGAGATGGTCTATTAGAACTCGATTATGGAGGTAGCAAGCCGTATTCACGGCTTAAGGCCACAAAAATACTGGGTAGACTATGTCATTCAACATTAGTCTGACATTTATTGTAGATTCTATGTTTCTTTATACTACTCCATTTTGTGAGGGTTTATTGGAAGTAGGAGAGAAGTTATGGGTATATCAGTTAACTTACACAAAAATTGTGAAATCACAGTTTGAATTCACTACACAGTGATCACTTCCAAATTTTCTGAAATCATGAAACTTTTTCGTTTTGAGTGAGAGTTACAAAATTTAGAGAAACATTTGAGAACAATCAAATTGGTGAGCCAAGAAGAGGTCCAAGTGTATCTAGTATAATCATCGACAATTACAAAAGCGTATTGCTCCTCATAGACTTGTAGTGGCATTGGTACCAAATAAGTCCAAAATGATCAATGTAATGGTCTAGTGGTGCTAATTTGATTTTGGTTTGAAACGAGTTTTTATTTGTTTACCTAGGTGACACGGCATACATACTGTCTTTAACAAACTTCATATTTGGCATCCGCGTACTAATTCTTTAGATAGATCATTAGATATTAGTTTCATTATTGCAGGGCCTAATCCTCTTATGCCAAAGCGAAGCATCAATCTTTAAAGCGGCGAGGCAACATTCATTACCTAGTTCATCAAGATGATGGTGTAGGACATATTTTATTTTAATGCAATCATAGTCATGTTATTGTTTGGTTTTTTAAGAATACACACATGTGAAGTCAAATTAAAGATATAACCGTTAATCGTATAATTGACTAATACTCAAGAGATTATGTTTCCATCCATCAACTAGTAAATAATTATTAATAGAAAAGTTTAATTTGTTACCTAGGGTTCCATGGCCAATGAGTTTGCCATTTGTTGTTAGCTCCGAAGGGGACATTAGCCTTCGTCGAGGCTAGTGAGTCGAGAATGAGGATGGAGCTCCGGTAATATGCCTTGAGCATTCACTATCAAGGTCCTCTTTGCTACTAGTTGTGATGGTGTATGTTGCTACAAGAAGGGATTATTTTTAGGTAAACATTACTTTGGGTGCCTAAAAAAACATGATCTAACTTGGGTATAATGTTGCATAGACTTGATCATGGTTCCTTTAGGAACCCAAATCAAGTTGTCAGACTAATTTCTTGACTGGACATGACGTTTTATGTCCATATTGGCAACAAAGGTGCAGTGATGGTGTTGAACATTGTAAGATAGGACTTAATGAGGTAGTTGGATTTTGGTGAGACTTCTTAGTAGGAACGTACAAGTATGTAAAGATAATGTTCAAAGAAATTGCTACGAGATCGAATTTCTTAAGTGTCCTGAAGTAGGCAAGAAGTTATCCTTTTGGAGAGTTGTGACTAGATCATGGATTTAGGCATGGAGCTAAACTATAAGAGATTCAGTTGTGAAGGTTATCAAAATTCAAGTAAGACTATCATACTCATTTTTAACAATTGGATTTTCTACTAAGGGTTTTGCATGCAGCAAAATAACTCCATGGAAGAAATTTAATAATCATGATAAGATAATCTGCATCAATTATTCGTTACTCATCTCAATGGCCTTAGGGAGTTAATGAGCAACTGCGAGGTGTTGAGACTCCTCTCTTAGGATGGCTTGAATAACCCACGTTGCTTTGAGCGCCTTATTCTTGATGTTCTCTTTTTGGCTTCGCGGAATCATTTTTGAAATGCCCGGCCTTCTGCATCATAGCAATCACTTGGTCTTTTTTGTCAAGTTGTTTTTGGTGTTATTTTAAATTTGTTCTTCTTATAAATTTTTTAAATTGTTGATCAAAAAAAGTGCAATGTCATGGTCATACCTCATCACTTGAGGGTCCTTCAGTGAGTCGTATTATGATTGAGTGCCATATCCTTCCTTCTTGGGAGGGGGTTCTCGAGCTCGTCATGAGCTTGACATGTCCTTCGTAAGTCATAGAGACCCAATAAGTTCGTCAAGAGGGAATGTTTTAAGGTCACTTTGCCTTTTGAAGGCAGAGTAACTTTTGGGATCCTAACTTTTAGGAAAGCGGATCTTAAGATTTTAGTTACTAGTTCAAAGTTAGAAAATTTTACAAGAGATGTTGAGTCCATGATGACTATACGTGAACAGTGTAATGGCTCCCAATGGATTCATTGGGTTCATTCGGAAAAGTTTCATAAGAGTGCACAAGAATGTTGAGTGTGGAGCTATTTCACTCGAAGGTGCCCTTCATAAGAGTTGTGTACCGCAAATCGTAAGAGTTTATCCAAATATCAAAGCAGAACAACAAATGAAACACGATTAAAATTCAGTTTTGTCTAGTGACAAAAAAAGGCATTCTAGCCTTTACGATTAAAGCACCAAAACTTCTTCTCCGATTCATTCCATTCGCTCAGAGAAGAGAAGATGTTTGAACAGCCATTGTCAACAAGGTCCAAAGCTCGAAATCCATGGAAATGGGGCAAGATTATCAAGTGTTGCCAATACGTGTATCAAACATTTAAAAAAAGGTGGACGATAATAGAATGTCCCTCATGCATGCGGGAGTAAGCCACTCTCTGGGTATTCAAAACAAATATGAGAGTGAGCCGTGCTCTGATACCAAGTGTTAGGATCAGAGCGGCACTAAGAGGGGGGGGGGGTGAATTAGTGCAGCGGATTAAAACTAGTAAGTGTGAAAAGGATTCCGTAAACTGCGAGGATATTTCCGTTCGATAGTAACTAGAGTAAAGTGAAGAATAAAAACCTGCTTCTATTTTGTAGATAATGATTGCAGAAGAAACAAAACAAAATCACACCATCAAGAGGAACACGCAGATTTAAAGTGGTTCGGTCAAAAATGCCCTACATCCAAAACTTGCCGAAGCCTTCTTAGATGAGGCCCCCAATTTCCACTAGCACATCACTGAGGGGAAGGACAAAACCCCTTTACAACCTTTAACGGGGTTCAACTAGTACAAATTTCAGCAGAAAGAAAGGGAGGAACACCTCAAGCAATTGAAGTCCCCCCCGACTTGCTAAGGCTTTGCTAAGACTTTTTTTAATCTATGATTCTCAAAGTTGAATCTTTGTGAGATTAAGGGGGTATTTATAGGACCTCAAGAGGATTCTAATTTGGGCTCCAAAATTTGAATTCTCTTCACTGCTGAAGCTAGCAGTGCCCACGCATGTCAGGGGCGGTGCCACTCCGAATTAGTTCTAACACGATAGTTGTACGGGGCGGGACACGCACAGTTCGCGGTGCCAGCCGCGAGCTCTTCGGCGTGCTGGGCGATGCCACTGGCCCAGGACTGCGTTGCCCCACCGCTAGTCTTCGGGTGCTAGAGGGTGCCACCGCTTAGTATGGAGGTTCCACGCCCGACCTCAATGGTAATGGTTGGCGCTTAAGTCCGGCCCAAACCAGGTTGCATTTTGGGCCCAGTGGGGCCCCCAATCAAGAGTAGGATTATTTTAATGCCTAACATTAATTAATGCAAATACGTAAATAAAAAATAATCCTAAGCCAAAGTTTTTAACCAGCGACTTTAAGTCTTTGTGCGGTGAGATAGGGTGATTCTTTGGCCGAAACTTCCGACGCCTTGGATTCTTCCGACGGGACTCCAGTTGGCTCCCGATCTTGTGGCGAAATTACCAAGTAGCTGAGCCTTCTCGGTGATCTATGTGAACCCCGATGTCTCTTCGGCGGACTTCCGAAAACTCCGAAAAGTCCCCGATTTCTTCCGGAATTGGTTGCGACAGCATCTCCGACGATCTTCGGGGACTCTCAAACACCCATCGAACTTGATATGGTAGACGCGCCGTATGTCTTCAAGCTTTAATAGTTAATCGGCAATTATCTCAACATATGGATTAGATAAAAGCATGACAATGACTTCATCATCAAAATCCGAGATAAACAATTGGATGGACACTTTGGTGCAAAACAAATGCCACTCTCTTGGGTTTAACCAAATGAGAGTGACCTTGCGTGATACCAATGTAGGATCCAAGAAGCGACAACTAGAGGGGGGGGACGGTGAAATTAGTGCAGCAAAAACTTTGCTATTTCAAAAAAACTTGTTTCGATTAAAATCGATTCCAACGAGAATGATTTCGATGCAATCTATTTCGGAAGGAAATTTGAACTTGAAACCTTTCGTGATAGCACAAGAGAGACTAAGGTGTTTGCAACAATGTAAACGTGCAGAAATGAAAAAAGCATAGTTTTCGTAAGGTCTTCGTACGATTAAAGCCGGATTCTCAGAAGAGGTTTCGTGAAAGCTTATGCAGACGTAGTTAAAGCACAGTAAGCAGGGTAGAGGAAGTTTGCTTATAAAAGAATGTTGCTCAAAGTAAATGTAAACCAAGGTTTTAGAGTGGTCAGTCAAGTGGACCTACATCCACTTTCAGATTCCTCCTCCAACTAGGTCACCGGCGTCCACTAGAGGCCTTCCTTAATAGGGTGAAGGCCAATCCACTTTTCAGCTTTTCTCTTTTTGTCGGGTTTAAGAGACAACCCTTACAAGTCTCACTCCTCTTTCTGGAGGGTTACAAGGCTAGAGAATGAAGGAGGAGAACCATCTTTTATAACACTTTAATGCCTCAAAACTCAGATTATGCTAAAGGTTTGTACCCTTTCATGCAGGAAAGGGTAGGTTTGTAAATAGGCCCCAATGGCTTTAAAAATGGAGCCTAAAGTGTCTATCTTACATTTTACGGGGTCCTGTCGGTACCACTCCTATTACTGGGCAGTACCACCACCTGGCAACTAACACTCGACGTTACCATCGCTAGCACCAATACTTGCTAATGGTACCATCCGCCATTCTGGGTGACCCTACTGGTCGAATAACTACTAGTGTTACCACCCCCCGTTTGGGTGATACCACACCCGAATTTCCTAGGAGGCACGGCTTTCCAGTGGTGCCATCGTCAGCCAACTTTTACGTCCGGTTAGGCCTTTAATCTGGCCCCACCGATCCAAATTAGGGCCCAATTGGCCCCTAAATTATTTAGGGGATTACTCCAACCTAACTTATGTATGCTCTTACTAGATATTTATATATGATTATTGCCTTCTTGTGTCGGGACATCTATGCTCTTCCAGCGAGCTAACCCTCGGAACTTTCCTACCTACCATTCGACGAACTCTCGACAATGCTGGCGGACTCCCGGCATCATCCTGGACTTTGCGACAATCTTCTTGGCAAGTTTCGATGACTTCTTGTCAAGCCCCTTTTTTTTGGACTTCTCGATTGTTTCCCCTTGACTTCGATGACTTCGACTTCCATCGAACTCTCGAACTCCCAACTTGATCTCAATCTTGACTCCGACACCGAACACCTGCTTTATGTCTTTTACTGCCATTGTAGCTACTCCTGCAGCACTTTTTACTTTTCCCTCGCACCATATAGATTAGATCAAATAATTATAATTGACTTCATCATCAAAATCTGAGATTCACAAGTCGTTTTGTGCCAGAGTCAAGATCGTGATCTCGTTGGGAGTTTAAGAGTTCATCGGAAGTCCTGTCGGAACCAACTGAGGAGTCTAGGAAGCTGCTAAGAGCTCATTGGAATCGCCAAGAAGATCGGCGTAAAGACCGGGATCTTGTCGGGCGTTTCGCCGGAACCTTGTCGGAGTGCGTGGAATCTTGCTGCAGAGCATTGACCATGGAACAAAAGGTGCTTTGATATGTCTTTAGTTTATTATAGTTGACCGAAATTAGTTGATTGGGAGGTAATCCTACTAACTTAGTTAGGGCCAATTGGGCCCTTAACAGGGCTGAATTGGCCCGGATTGAAACAACCCATTCAGCATTTAAAATCATGGCCGGGGTGGCACCGCTTGGGAGACCCAGTCCCTAGGTGGTCTGGGCAGTTGTATTTGCCCCGACTGGGTGGTGTATCGCCCCAACTAGTGATGGTACCATTGGCAGTATTACCTATCTGATGGGACCAGCCCCAAGCTCGACCTCCGACTCTTCAACGCTGCTTACCACCCCAGACTAGGCAGTTGTACCCCTATAATGGCAATATGGTACCGCTACTTACCCCAAAATCTGGGATCGATACTTTTTGGCTCCATTTTTTTAATTCCTTGGGGCCTATAAATACCCACCCTTTTCTGCTGAAAGGTAACTCAAGTCTCTTAATATGTGTAAAAAACTCTAAAGTGTTTGGTATGGACAAGTATTATAAAAGTAGAAGAGTTCTCCTCCTCCCTCTCTTAGCCTTGTAACCATCTAAGAAAGAGGAGTGAGACTGTAAAGGTTTTCCTAAGCTCGTGAAAATGAGAAAGCATTGTAAAAGGTGGTTGGTCTTCGCCTATTGAAGGAAGGCCTTTAGTGGACAGCTAGTGACCTCAACGAAGGAGGAATCTGAAGTGGATGTCGTCTCATTGACCTACACCTAAACATCTGTTTAACCTTTTCCTTGTGCCATTTACTTTACTATAAACCTCCTTGCAGCTTCTCCCTTACATTTTTACGACAAGTTTTAAGTTCACATCTTTCTGAAAGATGTGAATTCGAGATGACTTGTTGACATTCGAAGCATTTCCTCCACTGCACTAATTCACATCCACCCCTCTAATGCTACTCTTGATCCTAACACAGGTTCCTCAGAAAAATTAGATTCAACACCTAGGTAGTTTTCCCACCACCCTAAGTCTGGCAGTGCCACCATAGACAGGTCCAGAAACCTGGTTGGGCCTTGAATCCGGCCCAAACCAGTCAAATTATGGGCCTAATTGGCCCCTAATAAGTTTGGTGGGATTACCTCCCCAATTTAATCCTAATTATATGCTAACTACGATTCTTAAGAGGCATACACTAAGCAAATTAAGTCTAGTTAGTCTAGGTTTCTTCCGGCGAGCTTTCGACGATCTTCCGACGAACTTCCGACTTTCTCTCGGTAATGTTTCAACAGACTTCTATCAAGCTCCGAGCCTTCTGATGATATTCGTTTGCAAGTTCCAATTAGCTTCTTTGGCACGCTCCTGACTTCGCGATCAATTTGGCAAAACTTCCAATGAACGTCTGGACTTCCGACAAACTCGCGAACTCCCAACGAATCTCGATCTAACTCTAGCACTTTGTTACTTTATCCGTTGATTGCTATCGTCGTAATCCTACACCCTTTTTTTCACCTAATATATTTGATCAAATAATTTATATCAATTGATTTTATATTAAAAACCCTGATATTCAACATGCGTATCTAACAACTCCGACTATGGCCACTAGGTTCTCCAAACTTGCTTTAACTCTATCACGCTCCCACTATCTCCACCAAGAATGCATTCCTTCTCAAGGAACACCTTCTCTTAGCTACAAAGACCTTTTGGTTCTTAAGACATAGAATCATAACTCAAAGTTTCCCTAGTATATGGAATCTAGTGACATCGCATGTGAATAAATACATAAAAACAAAATCCAAAATTTTCCACTTCATGTTCATTGTTATGCATAGATTTGCACATAAAAACCTAAGACATAAAAAACCATGTGTGAGATACGTGTGTTACCTAGGGAGATCGTATATCCCTGAATCCCTACAAATCTATAGGAGTAGATGAAGGAGGGTCAAACTCCTCCTCCGTAGTAGGACTCCACACCGTAGGCTACAAAACGTCTGTTTCCTTCATCTCTGGCCTAATATCTGAGGAGGAGAAGGGAACGATAATAGGAGTGGCTACCAACGCCCCAACCTATGGGACCTTTAGTTCTCTCCTATCCTATTTAGAAAAAGGAACCTAGTTACCCTAATGGAGCATCCCCATTGGGTATTGGCATCTCCATCCAATTACCTAGCCTCTTTTGATTAGTGGTCCTCCTACCAAAATATCTTATTAGCTCTTATTGGATCTTATCCATGGTATCCAATAATTCAAGGGCTTATTGGATATCCAATAAGATAGGGGCTCTAGTAGATATCTTATATCCGAACCTCTACTCGTCACAACACCTACCTCATCGGTGTTGACCCTCTAGTCCCAATATCGAGCTGGCCGTGAATTATACCTATTAGAACTCTTTTTAGCTTAGTAAATTATTCTCTCCCAAATATTCACCTTGACTCATCAACTACGGATGTATTAGGCACTATGTCATAGTCCTAAATGATACAGAAGAATCCAATCCTTTGGTCTATTGTCTTTTATCGTGTACCATAGGTACCTCAACAATATAATATCCTAGAGACCATATATCGGGCATGGTGCAGTCAAGCACATACAGTTTATCCCGAGTCTCGCTCTAATCAGATTCTCCCAAAGAACTCTTTCTCTCTCAATTGAATTACCTTGGCCAAGGATTTGGATGAGGAAGCATCACGAGATATTCCCTTCATGATACCGAGAGTGGATGATCCTTCTATGCCACGCATAAGACTGTAAGATGGTACCACTCCAATACTCAGCTGTACTAGGATTTGGAACTTCCAAACCATAAGTCCGGTATCAAAGACGTGGAGATCATTCCGGAATCCTTGGTGGGCAAGTCTAAGGACCAGATATATTACTAGGGATACGAAAATCGATATTTGACATAATGTCACGAACGGTCGTGCGCACCGCACAACTCTTCAACGAAACCGTTCGGCGCCACACCTACAGGTACAGTCTTGCTAGAATGTTTTGTCTTGGTTGTGGGGCATTTTGCTTGTAAAAATGTAAGTTCAGAACAAGCTGCATGAGGGTACAAAGAGGACCGTCACGAAACGAGCACAACAGCCCCAACACAGCCCAAAACAGCATATGTTTGTGGGCCGCGGGCTGATGTCTGGAATCTGCCTTCCGCTCACCAAAAACAATCAGCCCTCACAGCCCCTAGGAAACCCCGGGTGGCACAGAGCGATTGGGCTTCGTTATATGCGGGCACGTTGAACAACCTTTCGCAAGTTCGCACGTTACTTGAAGGAACTTGTTTGTCGCGCCGGCAACCGGAGAGACTGTTTGTGGGCTTGCGCTGTTCGTTCAACCTTCTAAAGCCCTTATTTTCCCCTCTCCCTTTGTCTCTTGTGCCGCGGTGCTCGGGAATTGCTGTAAGCTTTCCCCTTTCCGCGAGAGTGAGAACTTGTCGTCGCTCATTCTATCGAACTAATCAAACTTCTCTTTTACAGGTCCTTCGGGACCTGCAAGAGGTTGCAAGTGGCTGATCTTTGCGGAGCAATATCGCAAGGGAGAGCGCGACTTAGGCAACATAAAGTAATTCGGCGTTTGGCGTAAGGGTGCCTCACGCCTTAGTCAATTCCAGCTAAGGTGTGAATGTGGTTATCAGAGCGGGGCAAAGCACGTCGATGAGCGCAGCGAAGGAACTTCGAAAACTTCTCCATGGACAAAGAAAATAATGACGAATAAACAAGAGGGGCAAGCGGGGGGTGGCGGACCTTGCCACAAGCAGCAGCAGGTGGGCTGCAGTGCCACTCGCTATCTGCTGTTGGAGCCGCCTCAAGAGGAGGCAAACAGCGAACGTTGATGAGCGAGAAGTTGCTACTCTCCGGAGCGGAGGAAGCGCCAATCTGGAGCGATCAATTGGGAAAAAGAGTCACAAGGAAGAATCACCACGGCAGAACCCGCCTGGATGTTCTTGAAGCGAGCGTGGAGGAACTATACCACCGGCAAACAAGGCTTGCGAGGTAGAGAGCTCGCAAGAGGACGGGAGTCTGGATCCGTAAGGTCGAGGCCCTAGTCGAAGGAATATTGGATAACACAAAGCCTCGTGCAGCATATACAGGAAGTGGTGGCGGACTCACTTCAGGGTGGCGATGCTCATGAGAATAAATGCGGGAGGAGCAACACCGGTTGCACCACCACAACACTTGGGGCACCGAGCTCATGGTATGGAGGGATAGAGATGCCAAACGAGCCGAGAATTTTATATTCGACAGGAACAATACTTTCGAGATACGAGGCCCGATTCTGAAGAAACAAAAGTTCTATAGCAACCAATGTACTGACACGGAGATGACGAAAATTGGTGGCAACCGTGGGAGGAGATCCAAACAAGGTCGGTGCGAGTTGACAATGGGGAGGACTATGAGGGGAGTTGAGAACTCCGTTCCTACCAGCGAACCAGAGTTGTAGCAAGGAGGAAGTGAAGAAAACTCCGTCAGAGTACTTCTATACGAGACTATGTCAAACAATTTTCTGCACTCATGCTGACATACAAGACAGTCCGAGCAAGGCCAAGCTATTCAGCTGCCCGATGGTCTAAAGCCGTGGGCTCAACAAGAACTCAATCGAAGGAATGCAATTGATGTAGTCGGGGCAATCGCCTTGCTGCAGAAAGGCTCACGAACTTTGTTTCCTCCCGAGACCGCGGAAGAGAAACAATTCTTCAAACAATCGCCTCCAAAACATTCTCGAGGGAAGGAGCTCGGGGGCGACCAAAGACGAGGAGTCCCACAAAGGGCCAAAACCAAAAGGTACAGGCCTCAAAACTGGAGATGACGTCTGTGGAGGGCCGACATGGTGCAGGGAGTGCCCACAAAACAGGGCACTCAATGTGTAAAACTTCCATCCACCCCCCCGATCGACAGGCAAAGCTGTCGCTCTTAGTTCGAGAAGTTCTGAATCCAGCAGCACAATGAGGAGTCGCACGGACCCCCGGATGGGGGCCAATGCGTTGTTAATGCCATGCGGGGTCAAGTGGGGAGAACACGAAGACCAAAGCTACAAAAAGCAGAATTGTGAGCTGAGTACGTGGACTCAGCCTAAAATGGCCAAACCGACCCTTTGCTATGGTGGCACACGGGTGCCACCCATAACTTTAGTGCCAATTCAGAGCAAAGCGATTGGGGGATCTTGGAGAAGAGCCCAATCGATATGAAAGGCAGTGAATGGAGGCCAATCGACGAATCCCGGGGTGGCGAAGGGAGTCCCATCAAGATCGGAACAGGGAGCGGGAAACCACCAACCTGATGGCAGTGCCATGGACGACTTCCAGGATTCTTGGAATGAAGTGCATGCAAGCAAGAGAAGTGGGGTGCCAATGCCATTTCTAAATCCTGTGTATGAGGGGGGGGGACGATCCCTGCGTGGTTTACCGTCTCTCGGGAGGAACAAGGAACACCACCACATATCGGCTGCAACTAAAGAAAGGGGTGCAGAAGGGTGAATACATTTGTGGTGACATGAAGCTTAGAGCCACTCGACGCGAGGCCATTAAAGAACTTGATGTGGTGGACGAACGTCCTTAAGGAGTTCTAAGCTGTTATGCCAAGCGTTGCGAAGACTCTTCCACCAGCAGAGCGTAGATCATAGCATCCAGGCTGGAGCCAGGAGTGAAGCCTCTAGCGAGGACCACCCTATCGAATGCCCCCACCAGAGTTAGCGAAACTCAGGAAGCCGTTAGGCGACACGCCTAAGGGTGGTTCATCCGCAGCTACCAGGCACCATTCGGAGCTACAGTCCTGTCTAGAGAAACAAGAGGGGAGTCTCCGACCCGATGCGTTGATACAAAGAATAAACAAAGTACAGGGAGACACAAGAATCCCATCCAGCGCATGCGACTTTCGAACAGTGGGCAAAGCCAAAATAGTGCTAAAAAACGACCTCGGTCGGGGTATTGGCAGGTGCGCAGTGCTGAAGGCGCACGACACAGCGGGACTACCTGTGCTGAACAGGTATGGAGCGTTTGAGTTCTTGGTGATGCACTTTCGGCTAACAAATGCTCGGCACCTTCTGCACTCTCATGAACAGAATTATTCAGGAGTATTTGGATAAGTGCGTGGGTTACTTAGATGATATCGTGTATACAGTCAAACGCTCGAGGAGCATGTCCGCACCTTCGAGGAAAATTCTCAAGGGTCTCAGCGGAGAAAATTGTTCGTTGAAAAAGGGAGAAAGACTTGCCCAAACAGAGATCTTGTTCTTGGGGGCATCGAATCAGTATGGTCAATTCGCATGGATAAATCAAAAAAGTGCATCGGTTGCGGAATGGCGGACTCCAACAGAGGTGCCAGAGTTGAGATCCTTCCTTGGTTTCGTAACTACCTATCGACGCTTCATAGCGGGGGTACTCGACACGTGACACTCCACTGATGGATTTTTTTCTTTTTTTGGTGCTAAAAGAAGGATGCAGCCTTGGAAGTGGTCTGACCAATGTGAAGACGCATTCCAAGAATCTGAAGGCTCCGTTATGGAAGAACAGTACTCAAATTGCCAACTATGGGGAGCCTTTGAAAGGTCCATAAGATACTTCGGGACTTCGCTATCGGGGGAGTATCATGCAAGAGGGTCATCCGGTGGCATAAGAGAGCCGCAAGCTAACCGAGAATGAGCCGGCGGTATACAGTGACGAGAAGGAGATGACAGCGGTGATACACTATCTGCGAGTTTGGCAACACTCTCCTCGGATCGCGATTTGTGCTGAGGACAGCAACATCGCCGAGCTATTCCAAACAACAAAAGAAACTTCCAACGCAAGCCGGTGAGGCAGGACTTTTTGGCTGATCGATATGGCATAAGTATAAGCCTGGGAGGGCAAATGCTAGTGGATATGCATTGAGTCGGAAGGGGAGCGCGTGAATGCCTACAGGTGGAGGGCGGAGGCCAAGCAAGTCAGTTGCACTCCAACTTTTTCCAGGATCAGGAAGGACTGTGTAGTGACCCCAAGCCAGTCATCTATTGCAGTATCATAAAAGAGGCAAGGCACGGACGATTTTGGGTCCAGGAGGGACAGTTTACACAAAAGGGAATCGGGTGTCTGTTCCCCGAGTGGACACATTTGGGCGTGAACTCTTAAGAGAGTGTCACGATTCCCTTGGGCTGGACACCCAGGTATTCACGAAACATTAGCTCTCATGGAGAGGCCTTCTACTGGCCGAGTGGGGATCTGACGTGGAGGAAATGTTCGAACGTGACTCACTTGCCAACAAGATAGGGGAAACAACGGAAGCCGGTGGTACTTTTAGAGCCGTGCCCGTACCAGAGACGGGCGGGGAGAGCATTTCCTGACTAATATCAAGCTTGCCACTGTAGGGAGACTCAGAGCATATTGTGGTGGTCAATCGGTTTTCAAAGTGATGCAACTTCAGTGTGTAACATACACTGTAGTAGAGGAGGGGGCCAACTGATGAGTGAGGGATGTGGGAAGTATTGGGGAGTCCGCAAAACATCATGTGATTGAGATTGCTCGGGTCGGGACGATTATGGACCGAAGCTGTTCAGTTGTTGGGGTCAAAGTTATACTTCTCCACAAAGCCTCCACCCAAACTGGCTGTTGCTAGTTATTCTGAGAGTGATAAACCGCGCTTGGAGCCAATTATCTTCGGCTACTACGGATGCCAACCAACGAGGATTGGGTGAAGTTGTGGACATGCCCAATTCTCCTACAAACTTGCAGCGGAGCTCTGCGTCAACAAGAGCCTATTCGAGATTATTACCGGACACCAAAACGTCAATCGCACCCAGGCCATTGGATATACTGGTGAGTGCCAGCAGCTTACCATTTAGCAAAGGAGTGGCACTGAAATGCAGATATTGCGCGGGGGCTTACTTGGAGAAGGCGGCAGAAGAATGAAAGAAGTGGTAGACTTGGGGAAAGCGAACACAAGAGTTCAAGGTCGGCGATTGGTGTTGGTAAAGCTTTAAACACAGCATCACTCCAAGTCTTCAGAAACAAAAATACATAAAGGGGGGATGCGGTGCGCAATATGAAGGGCCCTTACCAATTATCAGCAGGTAGGTATGTCTCTAAGTTGCAGCTGCCGGCGTGGTTCAACTTCACAATGTTCTTCACGCCCGCAACCTAAAAGCCTACCAATCGGATCCGCAAGATGACTTCAGAAGTTCTAACGTGGATAACGCCCACCACTGCCTCCTCCCGAGAAGCAGAGTTGAAACCATCCTGGAGGACCGTAAGATAAATCTACCCAATGGAGTTGACAGACAGAGTATTGTGAAGTGGCGAAAAGCTTCACGGAACCGAAGCCAGTGGGAGCCAGAAGACGCCCTACGAATGAAGAGGCAATCATCAACAACTAGCAACAAGCGGCGACGAGGGCGTCGACAGTTTAAGTGGGGTGAGAATGTCACTGAACGGTCGTCGCGCACCCGCAACAACTTCGTTCAACGAGCCGTTTGTCGTCACCCTACGTACAGACGGCTGGCCGCATGTTTGTCTGGTTTGGGTCATTTTGTTGTAAAAAATGTAGTTCGAACATGCTGCAGCGTACAAAGCGACCGCTCACCGAACCGAGCAAAACAGCCCAAAACAGCCCAAAACCGCCCGTTTGGTGGTCGCGGGGCTGATTTCTGGAATTGCATCCGCTCACCAAAACGTCAGCCATCTCAAATTCATTATATACTTGTCACCTAAGTATCGTAAGTAAATGGTCGATTCCCGTTTTCAGTCCATTTGATAACCAAGCATTCTGTGATAATGATCACTATGAGTCAACTCAATAGATTTGACAATAAATCCTTTTTTTTCTGTCGTTAAGGGGAGAACTGACCAAGAATTCTCTTTCTTCATCCTCAATCGACTCACGGTTCGCGACCCAGATTCGATTGTCTCATCCATCCATCACCGTTCAACTTTTTCTTTTCTTATCACTGATTAGATCTCTTTTACTTGTACGACTTAGATGTCCTCGTATTTCCTCAAAACGTTATTCATGATGGATTTGGTATGATACTTATGCGATTGATGGGATTTGATATGATACTTATGAGATCTGATGAATTGATATTCACATCATTTCTCCTAGAGCCGTATTGAGTTTGCCCCCCACAAGCGACCAAAGCATGTGCCGACCAAAAGCAAAAGCAAAACCCCGTAATTTCTTCCAGAGAATCTCCTAAGTTTTCAGAACAACTAGAGAGGATTCTTTAACACCGAAAGAATTCAGTTCAGATGTAGATCCCATCCAAAGTTTTCGCACTCCATCATGTATGATGGAATATCAAAGATTTTGATCTTTTCTAACTCTGGTCCTGTACTCGCTAGAGGCTGGGGAAACCAAGAGAAGATGTATACGAACGAGATATCCTGCACAAAGAAAAGGAAAAGATTGAATGAGAGACTCCCAACTCCCGAGCATTTGGTGATGGCTCAGATGTGTCATATCAATGGCACGGGTGACTCATCTATTTCGATGATTTTTCTTCGGACAGATAGATTCTGGAAACACTCCCTCGAATCTCACTTATCAGGTCCATTGTGGAGCACTCTTCTTACGGAATTGG
>PYDT01001154.1:0-16977 GCA_004837865.1 Musa balbisiana
AAAGATTAGCTCGAAAAAGAAAAACCATCAAAGATAAAAAATTATTGAAAGGAACTTGATTTACAATTCTGCCATTATTGAGCCGAAATCAAATCATTCTCATAGAGATTTTGACGGTGCAAATCCAACCACTTTGACTTCAATTGTTGATAATAAAGAAGATTTCTGCTCCATGCGTCAGCAACTACATTTTGAACACAGATTGTGCTTGATTGTAAGTTAAAGATTGTAAAACACTCAACCAGCTGCAGCCTCTTGTTAGTTTGTGTTGGTGATAACTAAAACTTTAATGACTCATGATCAGCATATAGAACCAATGGTTGGCAAGAAGATATTGACTCCAATGAGACAAAGCTCGGTAAATCGCATAAAATCTTATAATAAGTAGAGTATTTCTTCTTGTATTCATTCAGCTTTTCACTAAAAAAGGCAATGGGCTGTTCCGTCTTGACTCAAAAACAGCACCATTCCCATATTAGATGAATCACAGTAAACTTCAAAAAATTGTCCTAATTGGGTGAAATAAGATAGGAGCTTCGGGTCACCTTGCTTTTAAAAGCTCAAAAGATCATAGCTTCACTAGTCTATGGGAATTATCACATTCAGACATTGGTGATTGGAGCGAAAATAGAGCTGAAACCCTTGAAAAATCTTCTAATAAAATGAAGTGTAAGCATGGAAACTCATCACATCATGCAATGAAGCAGGTGTCAGCCAAGTGAGACTAGCATACTTCTTTGATCCATCATGATTCCATCTTTTGAAACAACATACCCCAAAACACCAACTACAAGTAAAGAAATCACACGTCTTTAGATTAGAATTAAAGCTTTGTTGCCTCAAAATAAGAAAGGCTCTTCAGATGATTATATGCTACTCTTTTTTTGCTCTTGTTGTAACCAATATATCATCAAAATAAACTCAACAAATATTCCAATGATGGCGTAAGTTCTGTGATTCATAAATCTCATGAAGGCTGCTCGGAGCATGAGATAGCCCAAATGGATAACCAACATCATTAAGCTTTTCTAGTTTTAAATGTTGGGTTCCACTCATTCAGGGCTCATTCTTTTGGTGCTAAGCCACTCCTCAAATCAATTTGAGAGAAATATAAGAACCAAACAATTGATCAAGTAAATCATCTAAACTTGGAATAGGAAACGATCGTCCACTGTGATTTTGTTGATGGTGCGATGTCCACGCACATCTCCAAGAACCATCTTCTAGCACCAACAAAGGCTGGAAACCGTAACACCCCCCCCCCCCAGGACTCAGGCTATCCAGAATTAACACTTTTTTTCATAATTCCATCAACTTGCCTTGAAGTGTCTCATGCTCCTTGGCTCATTCTATATGCTGCCTTATTAGGTAGAACAGCCCCTGTAATGAGATCAATGTGAGTTGGATGTACTCAAGGGTGGAAGGCCAGGGGAATCTCTTGTATAACATCCTCAAAATTCTGCTAGGATTTGTTTCATGATGGCTGGTGTCTCCTTGTGTTGTCATTTCCTCTACGTACTAATAGAGCCCTAATTTGACCAATACGGTCTAATTCAACTTTGCATCACCATAGGACTTAAAAGCGCTAACTTTTCTCTTGGTGTGCACTGATTAGGATGGTTGTAATGGGAGCTAAGATAATCTTCTTTCATTCACCTTAAAAGATAATATATTTGTAGCCATCAGATAACACCCTTCTATCATAATGCCAAGGTCCTTCCCACAGCATTCGTGATTGGGAGCGACATAGCTCTGAAACCCTTGTAACTCTTCTATAAAACGAAGTTAATACCATGGAAACTCCTCACAAATCATGCAATGAATCAGTGTCGGCCACTGAGAATATGCCTATACCCTTTACTTTGATCCATCATTGCTTCCATCGTTTGAAACCACAACCCCAAAACACCACACTAGATGTAAGAAATCACACTTCTTTAGATTATCATAGCTTTCTTTTTGTTGCCTCAAAATAAAAGATCTCGTTTTAGATATTCATAGCTCCTCTTTTGCTCTTTTAAGCTGTACACACAATTATCATCAAAATAAACTACAACCTATTTCATGATGGCTTTTCAATTATGTGATCAAAATCTCATGAGAGAGTGCTCAGAGCATAGATAGCCCCAAATCGATGCCCCTTCCTCAAGTTTTTAAATGTTTTTTCCACTCATCTCCTGGCCTCATTCTTATTTTGGGTGAGCCACTCCCTCGCCACTCCCAAATAATTTTGAGAGAAAATATAAGCACCACACAAGTGATCACTAATATCTAACCTTGGAATAGGAAGCGATAGTTCCACGTGAATTTTGTTGATGTGCGACTGCCCGCACATTCTCCAAGAACATCCTTCGTAGGTCACCAACAAGGCTGAAACCGTACCAAGACTCATGCTCTCCCCGACTTTAACCCTTTTTCATCAATCATCACTTGCCTTTAAGTTCTCATGCTCCTTGGGACTCCATTCTATATGCTGCCTTATTAGGTAAAACAGCCCTGGATGAGATCAAATGTATGTTTTGATGGCTCTCAAGGGTGGAAGGCCATTGGAATCCTCTTCTGGTATAACATCCTCAAATTCTCAATTCTTCTAGTTTGTTTTCATGATTGCTGGTTGTTCCTCCTTGGGTTGTCATTTCCTCTACTACTACTAAGCCATAATTTGACCATCCTTGTCTACTTCACCTTTGCATTCACCATAGGACTTAAAAGCGCTAAACTTTCTTCGTTGGTGCACCTGAGTTCGTATGGTTTGTAATGGGAGCTAAGATAATATTCTTTTCATTCACCTTAAAAGAATAAGTATAGTTGAGCCCATCATACACACCCTCTATCCTAATGACAAGGTCTTCCCAAAATCATTCGGTGATTGGAAGCGACAATGAGCTGAACGCCTTGATAATCTTCTAAAAACGAAGTTAATCCCTGGAACCCTCACATCATGCCTGAAGCAGGTGTCCGGCCATTGAGAATCCCTGACCTTACTTTGACTCCATCATGATTTCCATCTTTTGAAACAACATACCCCAAAAACACCACACAGATAAAAAATCAACCTTCTTTAGATTGCATAAAGCTTTTGTTGCCTCAAATAAGAAAGATCCTCTTTTAGATGTTATATGCTCCTCTTTGCTCCTTGCTTACACCAATATATCATCAAAATAAACTACAACCAAATATTTCCATGCATGGCTTAAGTATGTGATTCATAAATCTCATAAGGGGCTCCGGAGCATTAGATAGCCCCCATTGCATAACCAACCAGTTCATATAAGCCTTTTCTATTTTAAATGTTGTTTTCCACTCTCTCCGTGCCCTCAATTCTTAATGTGGTGTAGCCACTCCTCAAATCAAATTAGAGAAAATATAAGCCCACACAATTTGATCAAGTAATCATCTAACCTTGGAATATGAAAGGCGATAGTCCACTGTATTTTGGTTGATGGTGGCGACTGTGCCACGCCATTCTGCCAGAACCTCCTTCTTAGGCACCAACAAGGTTGAAACCGTACAAGGATCATGCTCCTCCGTCCCGAATTAACCCTTTTTCCATCAGGTCATCAACTTGCCTTTGAAGTTCTTCCATCTCCTTGTGACTCATTCTATATGCTGGGCCGTATTAGTTAGAACACCCCTGGACTGGATCAATGTGATTGTTGGATTCTCCTCAGGGTGGAAGGCCAGTTGTAATCTCTTCTGGTATACACATCCTCAAATTCTTCTAGGATTTGTTTCATATTGTTGTGTCTCCTTGTGTTGTGTCATTTTCCTCTAACTACTACTGAAAGCAATAATTGGACCATCCTGTCTAAGTTCACCTTTTGCATTCCCCTAGGACTTAAAAGCGCTAACTTTCTGCTTCTTTGGTGCCTGATTTCGGATGTTTTACATAGGGAGGGTAGATATCGTCTTTTCAATTCACCTTAAAAGAATATTCCTGTTTGAGCCATCATACAACACCCTTCTATCCATATGCAAGGTCTCCCAACAGCAAATACAAGCCCCATAGGAGCAACATCACACCATACTTCATCTTTATAATACTTTTTAGCCAATAGAAAATGAACGAACAGCTTTTAGTTTACATTGATGTCATTTCCTTTCTGTCACCCACATACCTGGTATGGATGTGGATGATGGAGGGTGTCCAAGCTTGTAGCTTCTACACCACTCCAAAGTATACCACATTCTCAAAGCCTGGCCGCTATCGTGATCACAAGCACACCTTTCCAAGATAAGTGCATTTCGGTGTGAAACATATTTTCTTCTCACCAAACTTTCAGCGTCTTCCCTAGGTACTTTTTGTAAACTCGTTGCCTTTACACATAGACAAACCATGAATCCCATAAGTAATCTCTTCCTCTATCATCCTCGTATTTTGGTTCGTCCTTATCTTTCATCCCTCCTCCATCACTAGATCACAACCAAATTTACAATCCTCCAATTGGACAATCTGAAGTCAATTGCCCAAAACCTCACATTTGAAGCATTTTCGGCCACCTTGGGGTAGAAGAATTGAGTGTCCTTTTTGTTTGCCACAGATTCTTCCCCTTTTCTTTGTCCCCTCGCTTCACCTTGCTTTGGCCAGTAGGTTTGGAACGTCCCCTTCCTTTTGTATAGCCTTCTTTTTGAGGCCGTACCGAACACTCGTTCTTTTCAAAATTTCTGTTGCTTTTCCACTTTTAATGCCAGCTTGCTCACATCATTTTAAAGACCATATGGCTGTAAGTAGAACACCTTTAGCAATCTCATACTTCAGACCTCCGTGTAATCGTGGGCATTGTTTTTGCTCTTCCGTTTCCTCCACCAAGCTCTCTTTCAACCTCAACTTATCGAATTCTGGCAGTTGTACTCCTCCACCTACGATCTTTTGCTTTAAAGTCATGTATTTTGAGAAAGACCTCTTTCCTATAATTATGATAATATTTTCTCTTCCGCTTCCCTTTCATTTCCTTCTTCCCATGTAACGGAAGCTTACCCTTCCCCTCCACGTCCTCCTCTGTTTGCTTCAGATTTTCCCACCAAAAAGAATCATCCGTCTGAGTTTGAGTGCCACAAGTTTGACTTCTTTTGTTTCTGGTGGTTCATGACATCGAAAATTCTTTCTACTACTGTATTAAGCCATCATAAAATCATCAACATTTAATTTTACCTTCAAATTCTGGAATATCTTCTAGGTTTTATATTACTCTGACACTCGTCCTTGGACTTCATTTCTTCTCCGACATCTTGCTTCGACTCCTTTGAAGACGAGGTATATCATTAATCAAATAACCGTCGAATGTCATTTTTATGCTGGTTGTGTCTACCTTTGAAGTTGTCGTTGGGGAGGAAATTATGTCATTTTTTCTGAGACTACGTAGCAATTTTTTCGGTAGCTACAAAAACAGCCTCAACCGACCAGCGTCATCTGCATGGTCACTACCTTCACCAACTACCTTTTCCATTCCGCCTTGGCCGAGATCTCTAAAGCCTTTAGCTCTGATACAAACTGAATACCGGGAGGTAAAAATGCAGAATGAATTTTGAAGAAAATCGATAGAACGTGTCGATAAGAAAATGTCCACAGGAGACAAGGATCGACTTCTTGTGACTTGAAAAATGAAAAAAGCTCACCCCCATTAATACTCAAAAGGATACAGAAAAGAATCACCACCCCTAATGACACTAAATAAACACAAGGATACAGCACCGAAAGCAAAAGACTCCCACTCTAGGATGCATCCAAAAGATACAGAGTTCAAAGAGCACTTCAAGAGAGCTTCTCCAATATTCCTCAGTGTTCTAAAGACCCTTTCAAAGCCCTAAACATGAAAATAAATACTAGTGCTTAAACAATCCTTCATGCTAGAATTTCGAATTAAGTAAGGTCCTTTCAGCTGCACCACCCTTCCTTTAAATCGAATTAATCCCTTACAGTTGCCAACCACCTCCTTTAATGTACTCCTTAGCCTGACGAAAAACCCATGATACGCTTTACTTTGTGCAGGAATATCTGATGAGTTTGTCGTATCTGAGTTGAAATATGGTGCAATATTGTTGGCTACAAAAAATACATTATCGCATGCCCGTCCATATGAACAAATTGTAGTAATTAGACACTCCCGGTCATCGCTAATTGAAGATCACCGAATCCCACATCAAGTCTGGAAAGAGTGTTGGATATTCCCCAGTTTTAAAGTAGCCATCTTTTTTGCTTATTACACCTCATCCCTCTTTCCGCCCTGCCTGTTCGAGTGCAGCAATAGCGATACATTCTAAAGCCATTCTACTAGATCCGAGCTCATATCTCCTTGGGGTAGATCATTAGTGGAGCCTCACTTTTATTATCGTGCCCCTAACTATCACTTGAAATCTTCAAATCAACGCAGCTCAACCTCTATAAGGCCCTTTCATCAAGCCCTCGGCCCATCTATCTTTCCCTTAATTGTAATCCAATCTGCTAAGATAAGGCATCATAGGCCTACTCATGTCCTGAATCCGCAGCTTAAACCCTACCCTTTGATACTAGCTTACTGCGTACCTACTTTCTTTCCCCTTACCACTTATGCTCTGGAACAGAATCCTGTCCACCGAGCTCATATTCATAGAGTGTTTTTTTAATAGCCCTGGCTTGCTTCTTTTTCTCATCAATCATTTGGGTCCCCTTGCTTGCCTTTCAACAGAGAGTGCTGTTTACGAGAAGGAGTCTTTCTTTATTACTCATCTGCGAGGAAAAGAATGGACGCTCCCGATTGTATTCCTAGGGCCGGCCTACCTGAACCCTTTTCTGTCAACCCTACCATACAAAGGGAACAACGGGTTTTTGTGGCTTACTTGATGGCTAAAGGTATTGGGGATAACAAGTATGCGATAGAAGAGGTGCGCCTTAACCCTTATTGCCTGTCGAACTCACTTGGAGGAATGGCCTGGATGCTACTAGAAACTCTTTCTTAGAGATTAGATGATGGGGTATGGGGGCCATTCTTGTGTAAGCTCCTAACGCCCAAAAGTTCTGTATAGGTTAGTCATGATTAAGAGAAGGATTCCCCAGTGAAAATTAGTCCCCTTTCTCAAAGGAATCCATATCCAAGGTCTAGCCTTTGTCTTCCCCTTCTAGGGTCCCTGACTTTATTAATCCCCGGAAAGAGAAAATACATGTTTCATTAGATTCCCGAAGAGAACTGTGGTTCACTTGGAATTCACAAGCAGAAGTTCTCAATCGCAATGCCAGTGAGTCTCGCGCAGACTGGCTTCACTCCCCCTATAGAATAGAAAACTTGGAAAGATCGTGAGCAATGGTATCCATAAAATGATGCGATGGCAGTTAGCCACCTATTACGAGAAGACTTGGAAATCAATCCGTAGCTCTGCATTTTCCATAGTGCGTCTGCTGCCAAGAACTATATCTTGCCTCATATACCCATAGCCCTCCTTCCTTGCAAAAACAGGATAGTGGTGCAGGAAGCCTCCATCCTCTGCCTGGCCCCAGACTAGTTGGCAGCTGAAGCCCTACATCCTCTCGCATGGCAACCAGTTCAAGAAAGAAAGATCAAGTATCCAACATAGAATTCACATACAATATGCCATCTAAGGTCCCTTCCAAAGGTAAGGGTAAGGTTATTGAATTACTGCGAAATGGAAACTGAAACTGTTGAACTCACTAACTTCATAATCACACAACATGCACAGATAATATAAGAAATTAACAAAAAAAACACCTTACCTCGAAAGAAACTCCGTATTAGCTCGAAAGAAAGAAAATCCTTATTAGCTCGAAAGAAAGAAAATCCTTATTAGCTCGAAAGAAAAGAAACCAGTCAAAAAACTCGAACTCAGTTAGCGCTGGCTCTACCTAACCTCAAAGCTTTAGTATATCTGTTAGTAATATACTCATCTATAAAAACCTCTTTGCATTCCATTTTCTGGTTTCGATTCCGTACAGAAAAAGTGTCCTTCCTTAAGACGGCATATGACAAGGGAGTGTCTAATTTGCTACAATCTATTCATATGGACGATGCTATAATTGAGATTTTTTTAGCCAACAAATTTAGAACCCTTTCATATTCTAGAGCTTTGGGTTGATCTCTTTAGGGGATCGGCCTCTTTCGAACTCTATAGGGGTCCTTCCTCCAAGTTGCTGCTCAAAGGCTGCAGAAAGAATTCATCTATTGCTTATCAAAAAGAGGATAATCATGACTTTTATAGGTTTTATAAACCCTAACTCCTAATAGGACTCCTACTCAAAACTCTACTCAATTAGACTCTTACTCAAGATCCTATAGGACTCCTACTCAAGACTCCTATTCCTTTTACAATCTTATTCTTCTTTAAGAAATACCCTCCCAACCCTAGCCTGCCTCTTCACCTCTTTAACTAAGGGTCGGCTTAGGTAGTTTTACCTTTGGCCCCTATCATTTAAGACTCTCCTAGCTAGAGTCCTAACACTACCCCCTCTTCAATCAGCCTTGTCCTCGAGGCTGACGATTCATGAATTTTGGGAATTTTGTTCTTCCAAGTCGTCTAGTTTCTCCCAAGTGACATCTTCTGTTGGTGGTTCACCTACTGTATTAGCCTTCAGTAGTGTCCATCATCGTCGAGTCCCGATCCGTTGAATCAATGTATGAACACTGGCTGGGTCGGAGTTCCACTTGAGTATCCATATTGGTGGGTGGCTTTGGGCAGTCGCCAAGCACCTATTTATAACTTTCGTCTGGCTGTCGATTTGTGGCGAGATATTGCATACTCCTTTTCAATTTTATACCCTGCATATTTAATAATTTTATCCAAAATCTGCTCGTGAGATGCAAGTAGAATTGTCATAAGCCAATGCGTCCTTTGTAGTGTATTCGTTTGAGTCCCAATTTAATGAGCCACGGAGCTTAATGCTTCTTTTCCAATTTTTTTATAATCTTACTTGAGCCTCTGGATCATCCCTGCCTTCATTCCATCTAATAGCCTCAAGGAAGTCACTGGTTTGGAAGTGACACGGCCAAAAATGTCAGCTTGCTTCGGGTAGTTGTGAAAGCGCATCTGCACCCATGGCTCTTCCTTCCCCTTTTTTGTTGTTATTTCCATAGTAAATCTAGTTTTGTTTACCCCCTTTTTGCCTGCTAAGGGGAGATATCTTTTGCTCCAAAAGTTACTTGAGGCTTGTATGGTCAGTTTTAATTTAATTGTCCGACCGATCAGTAGGGTTCTCCACCTCGTTGCATGCAAGCATAATGGCGAGCATCTCCTTCCTATGTGACATATTTTTATGGGAGGGAAATACGGCCTGTGCTAATGTCATGCGAGTGTCGACCCTCTTGCATGAGATGAACTCAATTCGCACTCCAAATGCATTGACCTCAATAATGAAGGGTCGGCTGAAATTTGGTAGTGCTAGCACACCGTGTCGTCGTCCTGGCTGCCTTAAGTTTGTCGAAGGCAAGCGAGGCTTTGCTACCATTGGAAGAATACTTTTAGTAAGGAAATGTGGTGCACTGATCTTTTCATAATTTTTCATAACTGGCGATTGTAGCCTATTTATTAAGCTAGACAGCACGTAGCAATTTTTATGTTCCTCAGGTTCCGACCAATTCTCTGCATTGCTCCAATTTTGGAGGGGTCCACTAACCGACATCGTTCCTCTGATAGAATATTCCCAAGAATATTCCCAACCCTTCTGGTGAGAAAGACAAATTCTAATGGTCGTTGTGTGTTAAAGTACGATTTTGTCCGGTTTATCTTCTTTGCACCTCATATTTGATGATACCCTCTCGAAGGTCCAGCTATGTTGAACTGGTGGCTGCCTCTTTCATCTAGCAATTCATCTGCTTCATTGGAATAGGGTATTGTCCTTGATGGGTATGCCAATTGAGGGCTCGCAGTCAATAAATAACCATAAAAATCGCCATGTTTCAATCCTCTTTCGTACAAAGAGCCACTAGTGAAAAGTCGGCGGCACTTGGCCCGAATAATCCTGTTTCAGGCATCTCTTTTACAATCCTTTCTATTTCATCCTTTTGGCAGATATGAATGTGATATAGCCAGTATTGCAGGAGGTTTTCCTAAAAACTCTATATAATTGATCAGCCGACCGGGCAAGAGGTAGGTTTGCCGGTTCGTCAATATATCTGACCATTCAGCAAGCAAATTAAGTAGGTTTTGGATCTCAAAATTCTTATTGGCTCTCCTTAGTTTGCTGCTGCAGTGTACCCAAAAGCCGCTGCATGCTTTAAATGCAAAAATTCCCTCCATTTGTGTGTGGCAAATCATCATTACGTCGCCCCCACAAGAATTTCCCATTTAGAACACCTGTTTCTCTTTACTGTAATCCAAAATTATTTCCAACAATTCCCGAAACATCTCTTTATCAACCATTGTCAATTTGAGCATAGCCTCATGATCATCAAGAGGGAGGAGAAAGAATCTCCATTATCTCTTGTTCCTGCAGTAATAGTTTCTCTTGCGGCGCCTACTAACCCCCCATCACACACTTCAAAATCCGTCCGTCCGGTAACTGACGTCAAACCTGCTGTATACTCGATATGTCAGGGCCATTTGGACAGCAACTTTCTTCAGAAATTTATTAAGTGATGCCCATGTCATGAGAACAGTATCGTTGTTGTTGAGAAGGCCCTTCCAACTTTCACAAAAATCTTTTCGGTTTGAGGACCGCTAGTGCATGCACCATACTTCGTCGGTTGTGGCTCTTCTTCTGCATCTTCTTCCTTTATTATCAAGGCTCTCTTCTTGATGTTCATGACCTCTTCTTCTACTGGTTTAATCATAAGAATCCCCTTTTTTTCTACAGTGATGCTCGTCCGGCTCGTTCCACGGCTCATCGTGTTGTCAACATACCTCCCTTCCGTAGATCGCTCCTGAGCTCTGTCTCGTTATCGTCATTTTTGGTGCAGGGAACTCGTTTGAGTAGTGGGGTGGTGATGGCTCTGCATTGTTAGTTGAGACGATCCAGTCCCTCTAGCTTCCCTGTTCAATCCGCTCCTCTTAATGTCATGCAAGAATGGCTAACATAAGCGTGTACGGGTGTCGTGCTTGAACTTCTCCCCGGATCTCCGGCTGCAAGCCCGCAATGACGGTCCCCAATCAGCTGTTTTTGAGACCAGTCACGAGTTTGATTAGATAACCTTCAAAACCTGTTTTTGGTACTCCCTGAATAGTAGAGGGTTGTGTCCGGATCTTTGCTGTTGTTCACAATGGTCTCGGTAATCGGTTTGTCTGAGCGATCAATAGTCCCTTCTTTAACTGTCGTCATGTAGAGGACTCCATGAGTATATTATAACCAGTCAAACCACTGTTTGCAATCCCTTTCAATATGTTAGCTGCAATTCCACATAGATGCATCCTCAGTTTTTATTATACCAAAAGATCGCTTCGCGCACGAGATCCAACCAATCGGTCCTCCTTCTTCCCATGTAAAGGAAAGTCCACCCTCATGCTGATAGTTTGGATCAATCATAGAACCTCCCCTCTCTTGGAAGTCATCTCTTTGGGCTTTGGTGTGATTGTTAGAGCTCTCTCCTTGATATGAATTTCTTTCTTCGGCTGGTGTTCGGCCCAAACTGAGTTCGGTAAGAGAGTCCGAACTATCCTCCATTCGCGCCCATCCCAAGGCTTTCCGAATTTAGGCATGAGTAGCCTCCTATAGAGCCAAGAAATGCTCCAATCTATGATGTTAAGATCTCTCTTTTTGTTTGTCCAGTTTTAAAGGCAAAGTATAGGTTAGAGAGTGATGGATCGAAGGGTTTGTGGTTGGTGGTATGTAGTCTGCGTTTTAGGCTTGTTTTTATGGCAGTTTTTGGTAGTGTGGTTTGTTGGAGTTTGTAGGGCTATGTATGAAGTTTTAGATCTGTGGTAGATGGCAGCAAAGGTTTTCATAGAATCATTGGGAATTTTGTTGCAGAATTGTGGTACTTGTAAGAGCAGAATTGTCGTCGAAAAACACGCGGTTCCGATGAAATTTCCATCAAAAACTTATAGATTGTGTGGAGGAATTGAACAGCAAATCTCAGTTTATATGCAGTAAGGATGTCAATTTTTCCTCAAGAAATTTTGGCAGTAATACGCAGGAAATTGGGGTGTAATTGCGATGCAGAAGCCTCGGCAAAAAAATTTCATCAGCGGTTTGTGAATGAAATTTGTAGCAAACACACATTATTTTTAGAGATGTAATTCCTCATACCAAATCAATCTGATGGACGCCAAGATGATCGTAAAGTGCGAAGAAATTTCGTTTCAAAAAATATACAATAATCGGTTGTAAGGCACAATAGCGCTGAAATTTTCTGCGCACAAATTTTCAAGTATAGGCGATTGGACGTAAAAGATCAGTGTTTTATAATTGAGAAGTTTTTGATAAACCAAAAGGAAATCCCTCTATGAAAGTATCAATCTATCATAAAAATTTCATTAGACATTTGGATAGAAAAAATGCAATAGCAAGATCAAACAAACTATGCTATGCGGCTGAAAAATTTTATAGTGCAGATTTTAATGTATAGCTATTAGACTAAAAGATCTGGTTGTATTAGGATTTTTTGACAACACCAAAGAAATTTCTGCCTTGGAAGTGGCAAATATCCTAAAAATTTCGTAGAGATTTGGATAGAAAAAATGCAATAGCAAGATCAAACAGACATTCATGCGGCTGAAGTCGGCAATGTTATTTCATCAGAGAGACGAAAACTTTACGACGAAAAATTTATGCAGCAATATAGGAACAATTTTTTTTTTTAGATTTTCGATAAGGATAACTAAATTGCAGCAGCAGTAAGGTAGGAAACCAGAACCTGTTTCAATTCACGTGGATTCAAAGATGATTTGCGGTGGTGGAGTTGAACGAACGGGATTTGATGACGATCTTTTAAGCAATTGTGGGAATTGCCTTTGGGCGGCTGTGGAGGGAAGATGGATGGCTGTGGAAGGGCAGTGAGATGCCAAGAACGCGCTTCTGATACAAGTGTTAGAACCCTTCCAGATTCTAAGCTTGGGGTTGATCTCTTTAGGGGATCGGCCTCTTGGAACTATATGGGGTTCTCCTCCAAGTTGCTGCTCAAAGGCTGCAGAAAAGATTCATCATCTCTATCAAAAGAGGATTGAATACATGACTATTTATAGGGTTTATAAACCCTAACGCCTAATAGACCCCCTCCTACTCAAGACTCTCACTCAATTAAGACATCGACTCAAGACGCTAATAGGACCTCCTACTCATACCCTATTCCTTACAACTCTTAATTCTTTTTTTAAGAAATAACCTCCCAACCCTAGCGGCCTCTTCACCTCTTTAATAAGGGTCGGCTTAGGTAGGTTTTACATATGCCCTATCATTGGACTCTCCTATCTAGAGTCTAACACCAATATCGCCCCATAATCCTTCAACCTCGGATCATACAGCTCATCAGCATATTCCTCACAAAAGTAATCTGTTCCTCATGGGCTTTTTCTTTATGGCTAAGGAATACATTAAAGGAGGTGGTTGACAGCTGTAAAGGACTTAATTTCGATTAAAGGACTTAATTTCGAAATTCCCTATGCATGAAGGGTTTGTTTCAGGCACTAGTATTTATTTTCTGTTTTAGGGCTTTTGAAAGGGTTTCAGAAAAACTGAGAATATTGGAGAGCTCTCTTGAAAAAAAAAAGTCTCTTTTGCACTCCGTATCTCTTGTATGCATCTTAAGAGTGGGGAGTTCTTTTGCTTTCAGTTCTGTATCCTTGTTTATTGTCATTAGGGGTTGATCTTTCTGTATCCCTTTTGATTTTATGATTTATGGATCTATTTCATTTTCTCAAAGTTTCGTCAAGAAATTCGCTCCTTCTCTCCCTGGACATTTCTATCTGAACAACTGTTCTATCCGTTTTTCCTTTCCAATCCATTCTGCATTTTTACCCTCCCCGGTATCAGTTTGATGAGATGACGCGTGATTTGATGACGATCTTTTAAGCAATTGTGGGAATGCTTTGGTCGGCTGTGGATGGAAGAGGGATGGCTGTGGAAGGGCAGTGAGATGCCAAGAACGCTGCTCTGATACCAATGTTAGAACCCTTTCAGATTCTAAGCTTGGGGTTGATCTCTTTAGGGGATCGGCCTCTTGGAACTCTATAGGGTTCCTTCCTCCAGTTTCGCTCAAAGAGCTCAAAAAAGATTCATCTCTCGCTTCATCAAAAGATGGATGATCATGACAGTTTAGGGTTTATAAACCCTAACTCCTAATAGGACTCCTACTCAGACTCTCCTCAATTAAGACTCTTACTCAGACTCCTATTCGACTCCTACCAAGACTCCTATTCCTTTACAACTCTTAATTCTTTTTTAAGAAATAACCTCCCAACCCTAGCGGCCTCTTCACCTCTTTAATAAGGGTCGGCTTAGGTAGGTTTACCATGATGCCCCTAGCAATTAGGATTCTACTAGCGATAGTCCTACACCCATATCGCGCCCATAAACTTCAACTGGAATCCGACAGCCTCATCAGCATATTCCCGGCCACAAAAGTAAAGCTGTCTCTGGTGGCTTTTCTTTATGGCTAAGGAATACATTAAAGGAGGTGGTTGACAGCTGTAAAGGACTTAATTTCGATTAAAGGACTTAATTTCGAAATTCCTATGCATGCAGGGTTGTTTCATTCCCTATTATTATTTTCATGTTTGGTTAGGGCTTTTGAAAGGGTTTCAGAAAAACTGAGAATATTGGAGAAGCTCTCCTTAAGTGCTCTTTTGAAACTCTAACTCGGTCTCTTGGAGCCATCTTGATGGTGGATGATTCTTTTTTGCTTTCAGTTCTGTATCCTTGTTTATTGTCATTAGTGTGGTGATCCTTTCGTATCCCTTTTGATTTTAAATTGGATGTGAGCGATTTTTTCATTTTATCAAGTTTCGTCAAGAATTCGCTTCCTTCTCTCCTGTGACATTTTCTATCTGAACAACTTGTTCTATTCGTTTTCTTTTCGCAATCCATTCTTTCTGCATTTTTACCCTCCATGTATCATTTGATGAGATGACCGGCGGGATTTTGATGACTCTTTTTAAAAGTCAATTGTGGGCATTGCTTTGGCGCTGTGGAGGGAAGATGGATGGCTGTGGAAGGCAGTGAGATCAAGAACGCTGCTCTGATACCAGTGTTAGACACCCTTTCAGATTCTAAGCTTGGGGTTTATCCTCTTTAAGGGACGGCCTCCTTGGAATCTATAGGGGGTTCCCTTCTCCAATTGCTGCTCAAAGGCTGCAGAAAAGATTCAATCTATCGCTTATCAAAAGAGATGACTACATGACTATGATGGGTTTATAAACAACTCCTAATAGGACCCTACTCAGACTCTCACTCAATTAAGACATCTACTCAGACTCCTAATGGAACTCCTAACTCACACCTCTTTCGTTAACTCTTATTCCTTCTTTAAGAAATAACCTCCCAACCCTAGCCGGCTCTTCACCTCTTTAATAAGGGTTGTCCTTAGGTAGGTTTTACATGATTGCCCCTTCAATTAGTACTCTCCTAGCTAGAGTCCCTAACACATATCGCCCCATATAATCTTCAACTCGTCTAAGACAGCTCCACATCATTTCCCTGCAACAAAAGTAAAGCTGTCTCATGGTGCTTTTCTTTATGGCTAAGGAATACATTAAAGGAGGTGGTTGACAGCTGTAAAGGACTTAATTTCGATTAAGGACTTAATTTCGAAATTCCCTATGCATAAGGGTTGTTTCAGCACTATTATTGATTTTTCATGGTTTAGGGCTTTGAAAGGTTTCCAGAAACTGAGAAATTGGAGAAGCTCGCTTGAAGTGCTCTTTTGACTCTGTATCTCGTGATGCACCTTGAGTGGTGAGGCTTTGCTTTTCAGTCCTTTTATCCTTGTTTTTTTCATAGGTGGGTGATCTTTCTGTATCCTTTTTAATTTTACATTTTGATGATGACTGATTTTTAATTTTATATCAAGTTTCCGTCATAATTTGCCTCCTTCTCTCCTGTGACTTGTCTATCTGAACAACGTTCTAAATCGGTTTTCTTTTTCGAATCCATTCTGCACTTTTACCCTCCCCCGGTATCATTTTGTAATAAGCTAAAGGCTAAGATCATGGCATGCGGAATGGAAAAGATGTAGTTTGGTGAAGGTAGTGACCATGAAGATGACGCTGAGTCCTTGAGGCTGCAGTTTACAAAATGCTGCTTAGTCTAACAAAGAAAAATGATAACTTTCTATTTGTATTTCATGCATAATTTCATTCACATATTAAGAATATCAAAAGAATAATTGGGTGATGAGATGAATATTTCATGAACACAAGCAATTGCATAAAATCATCATGAGGATTAGAGATGTGTATACTAAAGGCATGATTTCTTTTTGAAGAACCTCCTCATAAATAATCAAAAGAAAATATCTGGAGATTGAATTAAGAAAAATCTTGATTTTTATACATTTCATATATCAAATATCGAGAATTACGATAATGATTCATAAAAAATATCACAATTAATATTCAAGAGAAAATTCATCATTCCTTTCAATTTACATTCGAAGATTCTCCTCTTAAAATGGTAAAAATCTAGGAGAATAAAATGTAAGGAGATATAACATGATTTGAAGCAGTGAACATGAGTCATATTTAAATGTGTCTCAGGTCATACGTATGAATCAAGCTTTGTGAATCCTAATCATCCTCAAAGTCACATATTCAATAAATTCATACCTGAAAGCATAGATTTATTGAAAGTCGATAGATAGAGGATTGCATTTCATTTTTTATAAATTTCCATTCATGTTATTTGCTTCTTATAAGCATGCGTTACCTTTAATAAAACAAGTGCAACATTTAAGACGAAAAGTTAAATTTTCATAAAACAAAATCATCAAGCAGATGCCATGATAACATCCTTTTAATATCTGATATTCATGTATCAGTATGATTCAAAAGTATGTTCAAGAGAATCTTAAGACCCAAATGCATGAATACACTCATTTATTTTCACAATATTCATCATGTTATGTT
>PYDT01001704.1:0-16977 GCA_004837865.1 Musa balbisiana
ATTATTTTTATAGATTCCCTCATTTCCACCGATTCCGTACTAAATAACGAGCTAACGATCTCCCTTCTTTTGCCATTGGACTTCCCAATCGATTCATTGTAACACTCATATTATCAATTTTACGGATCCCATTGTGTTTCCATAAGCTCGTAACATCGTTCCTGATACACCCAATTTATTGCTTCCTGCACACCAATAATCCCACTCCTGCGACTCGCTCCACAAAATGGGATTTCGCGTAGAGTTTTTGATATTCAACAATTCCTGTTAAAAATAATCGCAAAAATCCAAACATTTATCTATCCAGCCATACAGTAGATCGGCAGCTACTCCTCCGTGCGGAAATAATTATGCATCATTCGCATACCTGTGGCGGCTTCGAATAAATCTATATATCAAGTTCTCTCTTCTGAAAATATAGAAAAAGGGAGTCTGCTCGCCGATATCCGCCATAAAAGGCCCAAGCCATAAAAATGAGAACCCGACGTCTCAGCTCCAGCATAATTACTCGATATAGCAGCCCTTTAGTACTTGAACATTTTCCAGTTGTTCTGGTGCTTTACCGTTATTGCTCTTTGAACATAGTAGGCTCAATAATCCCAACGTGTTACATAAGGCAGATATTGTATAATTGTTCGGTTTCCCGCTATTTTTTCCATCCCTCTGTGTACATAGCCCCAATATGGGTTCACATCAAACATCTTCAACCACGAGAGTAACGACAGTCGAAGACCACCATGCATGATGGGTGGTGAGACCCATATTAAACTATCATAAAATCCTTTTTTGTAGCCGGTACAGTCATACTTTTTTCTTCCTTAATTCATTCTTCATAATTCTCAAAAGTAGGAGTTCATCAAATAGAAAAATCTAATAACTACTCTCCTATTCAAACGATTTTAATTAACGATTTTTTGGTCCCTAATATCCCACTGGTCAATTAAGTTCTTATTAACGCGCTCTATTTTCTTTTGACAAATAAGCCAGCAGACGTTGACGTTTTCTCAGAATTTGTTGTAGACCTCTTTGTGAAGAAAAATCTCTTTGTGCAATTCCAAATGTGAGTAAGTCTCGTACTTTATTGGTGAAACTTAATACTTGAAATTCACAGAACCTGTTTTCTTCTTTTTCTTCTTGTGGAAGAAGTGAAATTGAATGTTTGGGGACCATAAATCTTTTTTTTATCTTTTTCTTTTCTTTTCTTTCCATGCCCTGGATGTTTTAACCGATCAGGAAAAATAACGATAATAATTATTATTTATGTCATTTTTTTGTTTTTTTTGCATCTAGTACAGCGAAAAAAATCTTAGATTTATTCCTTTCTTCTCTACATCAAATTTTCGAATCATTTGATTTAGATAGAAAAGAAAAGGATAATTATTAGAAAAGGATAAATATTTCTGCTTTACGAAAGAGATGATTTCTTGCACCTAAAAGATTCGTAGATTTCTTTCTAGATTCAATTGATTGATACACAGTAAATACGTATCATGTACCAGAACTACCACCCCATATGCGTACATCTTTCGGTTTTTATTTACTGACACGGCAATGTGATTATAGGAATATACTATTAAATAATTCAATCGTGGCTACTACGATCCTTGACATACTGAAACTAACTACCATATTGGTATCAAACCAATAGGGGATTCATACAAGCAAATCGTCTAATCGGTAATTGGGCAAGAAACATTTTGCATTTAATTAATTTAGTTAATCCGTATTAAACTTTGTCCATTCAAAAATTTCAGAGTTTCTTATGTTGTTTTCGTTGCAAATACTGGTTTCTATCACAATTCCCGATTATGAGAGTTGAAACCACTTAGAATTCTAATTCTCTACGACGTCTAGGAGATAGAATTTTTCAGGAACCAAGAAATTTATAATATATCTTTATCGCCCCTTCACCAAATCTAATTGCCATGTCCGTCCATTGGATTTTTAAAATTCTTCTTATCAACATACCTTTTCTTATGTATTTCTATGATTTGTGTTTACCTCTTATCGACCAATGAAATACTTATGGTTTGATATAGCATGATTTTCATCCCTTCTTAAAGATAGACGAATTGGTTCGATCTTCTATTCCCCTTTTTTATTAATTTGTTAAGAGGCTTTATCTTCTGAATCAGCATTACCTCAGATGTACTCTCTCCTCTTTGGGAATCGAGGATATAGTAATTTCCCTTGGATTTATCATCTCATTAGGAGACAATATCTCCTAACATTATTAAAAATTTTTATTCAAGGGTCATCCCTCTTAATTGAAAAATAAAAATTTTTTCAGGAACAAATCTAGTTCTCCTTCCCTTATTTTCTTGGATTTTGTTTTTTTTTTACCTTTTTTTAATGTTTATCTCGTGCAATCCTCTTAGATATTCCTTTGTTTTTTGTTTTTGTGGATCTGATACGATTTTATTGACCCTCTTTTTCTTGGTTGGAATTTTGAGAAATTCCTATTTTAACGGACATCTTTGATGTTTTGTTTTGACTAATTTTTTTTGTCATTTTGATTTGTACTAATATTTTTTTATTTGATTTTGACTAATATTTTTTTGATTTTGACTAATATTTTTTTTGATTTGATTTTGACTAATATTTTTTGATTTTGACTAATATTTTTTTGATTTGATTTTGACTAATATTTTTTGATTTTGACTAATATTTTTTGATTTGATTTTGACTAATATTTTTTGATTTTGACTAATATTTTTTTGATTTTTGATTTTGACTAATATTTTTTGATTTGATTTTGACTAATATTTTTTTGATTTGATTTTGACTAATATTTTTTGATTTGATTTTGACTATTAATAGGGTCATTTGATTTTGGACTAATATGCGGGTTTCCTAATAAATAGAGTTGGTGAAAAGAGTAATTTGATTTGGTATGACCACGGTTTGGTGCTTATATGCTCACAGGTAACACCCTTCGGGAAGAACCAAGGTTCTAGATTTGATATGGTAAGACTATTTTCGATTCCTTCCCACCATCAAAAAATTTTTTGTGATGAGTCTTAGTCTTAGTAGTTTTAAAATTTCGGTACCGATATAACATATCGGTCAGTCCTCATATCACTATTTTCTCAATATCACTATTGTTCTCATTCACTATGTTCTCAATATCACTATTGTTTCTAAGCAAAATAAGAATTCTATAATCCAATATTTTCATCCAGATTTTTATTGGTACAATAAAATCTCCTTTTTTTAGGTACCATCATAGGCAATTTAGCAATACATAAAACGATTCGGGTTTCAGTGTGTATGAGTCCCTTACTATCCCCATAATTATATATTCATGTGATAAACGATCAATCTGTAGTGTTTTTTTGAATTTTTCTTTTCGACTCGTCGATAAATCCATGCATAAAAATTTTCATTCATGTAATAATTCATCGGTCTTTTTTCTTTTTATATGAATACGAAGTTCATTGATTCTTTATTTTGAATAGTACAACCCGGGGTTTTTGATTGACTCTATTTCGCCATTTTGTTTTCGGTACTATCGAGCCCATTTGGCTCCGAGAAAAAATTCTATTGATAATGACCCTTTAACCAGTTTTTCCATTTATTCATTCGCAGACTTATTAATTTTTCTTATGCCTTGATTTGGATCAAATATCCTCGTGTCATACAATAATACTTTATCTTGCTTTATAAAGGATAGTCCCGTGATCGTGATATTACGTACTATCTCAGGTGTGGTTTAAATAAATTGGTTTTGTGACAATTTGTAAAATACATATGCTTGTACAAGGAATATAAGTCGTGATAAGTGTTTAAAATCTTTCTAATATTAGGATTAAAAAGGACTTTTTTATAGTCGAAATAAAGTTCATTGTATCTTGATCTGTTTCATCAATTCCTTCTTGATTTCTTTCATCGTTTGTAAATGGATTCCTTGATATTGTTTTTTTTACAAGGTTGTGCATTAACCTTAGAATGTTAACCATCAAATGGCAAGATATCTATTGTATTTTTTCAATGAAAGATTTCATAAAATAATGTGATTTGCGTATAATCGGGTATTTTGTCTTTGAAGTATCTTGCCAAATTATGTTTTTGTAATTCCTTTCTTTTTATCATGATAGGGCTGAACATTTTCTTCTGTTGTCCTTTTTGTGATTCCTCTCTTTGATTCCTTTGGTGATTGTCTTATCAGCGATCTTTCATTTTTTTTCTATCGTAATAATTTGTCCAATTCATAGATCGGAATTGAATGGTCGATTCGTGATAATCGGATTATTTTTTTTTTGAATCTTTTGCTTTTCATTTGGTTCAGTCCTGTTCCCTTCCTCATTCCAATAAAGAAATTTGGTTCACTTTTCTCAAGTTTCCTTCATTATTCGTTTTAGAACTAGAACTGTTCGTTTTAGAACTAGAACTGTTCGTTTTAGAACTAGAACTGTTCGTTTTAGAACTAGAACTGTTCGTTTTAGAACTAAACTATTTTGATGACCAATCTTTTTTTTCTTTTGAAACTTGTAGAGAGTTCTTTTTTTTCACTTTCTAATTATTTTTTTGAGTTCCTTATATCTGGGTTCAAAAAATAAGGTGGGTTCGGGAGAACCAAAAGGGAGTCCCGTTTCCATTCCCCACTGTTTAAAAAACTAAATTTTTCATTTTTTTCCTTTTTTTCATTGATTCTCCATGATGAGATCGTATTTTCGAATCCTTCGCCCAAGGTTTTAAACGAAAAGAAATAAAATCTTTATCTGATACCTCTGTTAACCAATCTTGGGAATTCTTTTCTGATAATGAACACCATTATAGTGCATTTAACATTACTTTTCTCTATTCCATTCTTCAAATCCTCATACCCTCGGGGAATTTGAATAATAACATACTCATTTTTTAGCTATTAGCCTGAAGGCCAATACACTGTTTTTTCCTAAAAAAGATTGGGTTAATCAGCATCAACCTCCTTATTGCTTGATCAAATATAATGCTATCCAATTTCTGATATTGTTATCCGTTCATCTTCCTCTTTTTTTTTTTCTCCCGTCTTTTTTTTTCCCAGTGTTTTGGCTCTTCCTCTTCCTCCCAAGTCGGAAGTTCCGGATTCTGGGTTTCCCCCCACGGATTCCTAAAAATAAGATTAATTATTCGATATCGATATCTATCAAAAAAAGAAAAAAAAAGATCTATCAAAAAAAGAAAAAAAAAAAGACTTTGTCTATTCGATCCAAAAAAAGCGGGGAATGAACATTTGTTTGAAATATTTTCTAAATACCTGTTTTACGTCTTTGAGCCCGCATGATCCTTGGTTATACCCCGATTAAAATCTGGTTGTTTGCCCCGATAACGTACTCAAAGCCACCTCTTCTGCTTCTGCTTGATCAATATTATCGTAACTCGTTTCCGGATCCGGTGTTTCATTATAGATTCACCACCCGTTTCGCTTTTCTTGAACTAATTTCATAACTTCCTTCTGTTCTTCTCCATTTTCTTGATCCAGTCCTTCTAATTCTCGGTCAATTTGTATGACGCGTCGAGAACCTTTTACTTATTTCAAGAAAGAGATTCTATTCCAATGGATTTTTTTTTTCAGTTGTTGTTTGATCATTTGGATTGTTTTAATTATGTCGCATACAAATCTCAAGGATTTTGCTTTTACTTTCTGAATTAATTCTTCTTTCTTCTTCCAATAAATCGAATTCACGATTGCCGTTAGAAATTAACATATAATTAAAATGCTGGATTTTCTCATCAAGCGGCTTCTTTCAATTCACATTCTCGAGATTTTAGAATATGAACGAGGCCCCATGAAAATCTTATTTCTCAAACGTTTTCTATGGAATCTACATCTTCTTCTCTCTGTAAAGTATAAATCATTTGTAGAAGTAATTAAATCATTTGTAGAAGTAATTAAATCATTCATGATTGTATGGAATAGAATTTTTTTATTGTTCCACGATACGTCCGTTCAAAAAGGATCATACGCTTTTGGCAAGTATTCTTGCTCATTCTCATCGTTGCATAATCTGGTCCTTTTTTCAGTATTCTAAGCAAGAGTATCCTTTCTTCTTCTTCTTCTTCTTCTTCTTCTTCTAGAGTTTTTTTTTATTCGACTTATCAATTCATTGCCAAGTTGTATTTTTTTGCTCATTGGTATAAACCACAATAATCAGATAGGTCTTCATGGGAAAATTTTTCTGTCATGTACAAGACATTTTGCGTTCTATCATTTCCGAAAAGTTATAACCTAGGCGGATATGAAAAGATATTATTTGTTTTCCATCACTTGAACACGTATAAAAAAATATTGTGACATTTCATTTTGTAAACACTATTTTCCAAATCGCTATTTTTTATATATCGCAATGGACGATTCCACCGCTTGTATACTCGAAAGAAAAGTTAGCAATAGGTTTTTTCAAAGTCAAGCAGAAAAAAGTCTTTTCATTTTTCTCTCGTCAAGGTCTTCCCAATTTTCCCAATTATCTTGATAGGTCAAGATAAGATCTTCGTAAACTGGGCTATCTTTATCGCATGTGTCTTTAAAGTGAAAGTGGAAATTCATGCTTTGTTTTTTCCTTTCCATTCACTCGGATCTCTTCCTTTCTCTATTTTGTCCGATCCTCCCTTTTCTTCCGATAAAGGGAAGGGTCTTTTTCGGTTGATCCCTCTTGTTCCGTTTAGTCTCCTTCCTTTCGGAAGTTGTTTCTACATCGCTTTCTTCCTCACTTTCTACATCGCTTTCTTCCTCACTTTCTACATCGCTTTCTTCCTCACTTTCTCCCCTTTCTCCTTTTCTGACTTTTCTGACTTTTTCCCTGACTTTTTCTGAGTTTCTTTCAGTTTCTTAGTGACAATAGGCGACGGCATTCTGCCTAAAGAGTAGACACAGGTGATAATAAGATAATACTACACATTCGAGCCATAGAATTTCTCAATTCTGCCACAATGTACCTATTAGATTTAGCAAGGTACCATTTCGATTTAGATCGAAGAAATGATTTGCCGTATCCAGAATGAATACCAATCCAACCCTTTTCATGAAAAAATGTAACCATTAACCAACCAATAAACTACTTGTTACAAATAACACTTGTTGGTGGCATCGAACATATAATGTGACTAATCTCTCACGTTGCTTGTAAAATTAAATGGTTGATATGAAAAATGAGATTATTCAGAAATACACATTGGAATGCTGAATTACGCAATTGAATTTCTGGTAGTAGACCCATAATCAAACGAAAGTTTTTGTGATTGTTTCCAGAGACATAAACAAAGATAGGGTAAGACTGGACATTCTTGTATGAGGTCTACCAAGCTATATCAGAGGCCAGAATGACGATATGACATCATGAGCTGTGCCCTTAATAAAACCAGTTGTTGCTGATACCTCCTTCTCGTTCCCTTCTTCCATACCCGAGCTCGAAGAAGGAATAGATAAGAGGGCCTATGGAGACTGGGGTCAGAAATCCCTATAATCCGACAAAACGACCGAATTTATTACTTCATGCATAAGTATAATAAAATTACCCAGTAGAAAGATTTAAAAATCATCACAACCCCCTTTTTCTTTTCTATTACAAGTTCTTGATTATTATTGATGATTTTTAACTTTTCCATATATCGAAACGGAATTACTATAAAATTTGACATCTCTTATGTCAATACACAAATGGATATTAAATGAATGGAATTGGGGATATAGATGGAATATAATAAATAGAGCCACTTTGAGGTTCTATGACATAGGCTGGAACGGAGCCACTACGAAGAAGTTCCGGGAGTTACGAAGGAAGCTTCGGACTCCATATTTTTATGGTTGAGACGGGTGTTGAACTCTATAGGTCGAATCTCCCTTTGTTCCTCAGTAGCTCAGTGGTAGAGCGGTCGGCTGTTAACTGACTGGGCGTATTTCGAATCCTACTTGGTGGATTTGATTCAATTCTTAAATTAAGAATGAAGAATGGAATTAAAGGGCTCGCTTTGACCGTTAGGATTAGGTAACCCGTTTCGCTGTCTTTGTTCTATGCATTCTATCTCATCGATCAATTCTGTTCTACGATATTTTTGAGAATCGCCGTCAATACCGTCCGGCGTAGATCGGGATATCCCTTGTAATAGCCATTCAGAATTCTCAGATGATGTACTAGCGTGCCTCAAAGATGCGTCATCGATTTTTCCGATAGGCCACAAATTACCGCAGCAAACATATTAATGACAGGAAGCGCTTTTTTGCTATGCTCTAAATACTTTGTACTTGCTCTGCTATTCCTGCCCCACCTGGCTGTAGGAAGAGTTCGGGGAGTAACACAAAAATATGCTGATTTCCGTCTGGTTACTATATGTAATGATCGAATCTTTCACGATACATAAAAAGAACAAGTAGGCCATTCCATTTCGACAAAAGGGAATGTTTGGCCGAGGAGGGATTCGAACCCCCGACACCGTGGTTCGTAGCCACGGGCGCTAATCCTCTGAGCTACAGGCCCCACCCCGTCTCCACTGATCTGTTCCGGGAGTACCCGCAAAAAGGAACCTTTCCTCTCCTCGCCATTCATTTCGGGTAGAAGATGTGAAAGCGCGTTTCTCTCTATCTATAAGAATAGAACAGTGCGTTCCCGAGTGGTGAAGTGATAGAGAAGAAGATGTCATAATTGGGTTTTTTGAATAAGACGACCTTTGCATTTTTTATTTTTATCTCTTTCATATTTCCAATATGACAAAGTAAAATAAGGGTGTTAAGTTTATCATTCTGGCGTCGAGCTATGTTTCCCCGCATGAACCCCCCTACAGTATCGTACCGGGCAGTAGAGTTTTAACCCCAAGTTCGGGATGGATTGGTGTGGTTCCTCTACGCCTAGGACACCAGAATATCGAACCAAACCTGAACGAAGAAAGGCATGAGATAAAAGTCCAATGGGCAGTGGATTGTGAGGCCCCAATTCTTGACTGGAAGGGACACCAAAGACCCTGCCTTCTCCCTTGGCTAATAAGAGGGATGGGGGCAGAGCTTTTGGTTTTTCATGTTGTCAAACAGTTTTGAACAATGAAAATAGATGGCGAGTGCCTGATCGAATTGATCAGGTTCCGTGTAGGAACAAGGTTCCAAATTCTCGGTCTGTTAGGATGCCTCAGCGGCATACATCACTGCACTTCCACTTTACACCATCGTAATGATAAACGGCTCGTCTCGCCGTGACCTCTCTGGATTCTCAATACTTCTGTCGCTCCATCCCCGCAGGGAACAGAGACCCGTCGCTGTCTCGGCTGTGCTACCGGGGCTCTGGGAAGTCGGAATAAGAGAGCACTCATCTGGGGTGGGCTTGCTATTAGATGCTTTCAGCAGTTATCCCTCGCACTTGGCTACCCAGCGTTACCGTGGTCAAGATAACTGGTACACCAGAGGTGCGTCCTTCCGTCTCTCGTAACTAGGGAAAGGTCCTCTCAATGCTCTAACGCCCGCACCGGATATGGACAGAACTGTCCCTCACACGGTTCTGAACCCATCTCACGTACCGCTTTAATGGGCGAACAGCCCAACCCTTGGCTACTACAGCCCCAGGTGGCGAAGAAGCCGACATCGAGGTGCCAACCTTCCCGTCGATGTGAACTCTTGGGGAAGATCATCCTGTTATCCGTGAGTAACTTTTTATATCCGTTGAGGCGGACCCTTCCACTCGCCCGTCGATCACAAGGCCGACTTTCGTCCCTGCTCGACGGGGGGTCTGCAGTCAAGCGCCCTTCTGCCTTTGCACTCGAGGTCCAATCCTCCGTCTGGGGGGGCGGGCCCGAGGAAACCTTTGCACGCCTCCGTTACTTTTGGGGCCTACCCCCATAGAAACGTCTCCTAACGGTCCCTTCCCGTAGGTCCTGACACAGGTAAAGTCAGCTCGTCCCATAGTGGACTCACTGATGCTTCGGGCCCCCCCGGAGGAGGCCTTCTTCGCCTTCCACCTAGCTGCGCGAAAGGCCCAAGCCAATCCAGGGACAGTAAAGCTTCATAGGGTCCTTTCTGTCCAGTTGCGGGTAAGTCCGCATCCTTCACAGACATGTCTATTTCACCGAGCCCTCTCCTCCGAGACAGGCCCAGACGTTACGCCTGTCGTGCGGGTCACTTACCCGACAAGGATTTCGCTACCTTAGGACCGTTATAGTTTACGGCCGCCGTCACGGGCTTCGGTCGCCTGGCTCCCCTGTCATCAGGTCCCAACTTCCTTGACCTTCCGGCACTGGGCAGGCGTCAGCCCCCATACATGGTCTACGACTATTGCGTAGACCTGTGTTTTTGTAAACATCGCCCGGGCCTGTGACTGCGACCCCTTTTTGAGGAGCACCCCTTCTCCCTGAAGTTCGGGCTTTTTGCTCGAGTTTTCCCTTAGAGAGTTGTCTCGCTCCCCTAGGTATTCTCTACCTACCCACCTGTGTCGGTTTCGGTACGGTCCCTTTTGTTGAAGGTCGTCGAGCTTTTCCTGGGAGTATGGCATGGGTTACTTCCGCGCCGTACGCCTGTTACTCGGACATTGCTCGAGGCATTTCCCTACCCCTTCTTACCCTGAAAAAGCAAGGTCACCTTGCGTCCTTGAACCGTACCATCCTTCGGCTAAACCCTAGCCTCCTCCGTCCCTCGGGACCAACAGGGGTAGTCAGTGACTATTCACCTGTTTTCCATCGACGACGCCTTCTCGGCCTGATCTTATGCCCGACTCACCCTCCTTGGACGAACCTTGCGGATGACCCTTAGGTTTCGGGCATTGATTCCTCACCAATGTTTGCGTTACTCAAGCCGACATTCTCACTTCCGCTCGTCCACACCTGCTTGCGCGGGTGCTTCGCTCTAAGCGGAATCTCCCCCTCCCGCGCCTTTTTTACATCCCCAGTTTCGCAGATCGCTTAGCCCGTTCCATCTTCGCGCAAGAAGCGCTCGATCATGAGCTTATTACGCACTCTTTCAAGGGTGGCTGCTTCTAGGCAAACCTCCTGGCTGTCTCTGCACCACTACCGCCTTTATCACTGAGCGGTCCATTTATGGAGCCTTAGCTGGTGATCCGGGCTGTTTCCCTCTCGACGATGAGTTATCCCCCACGTCTCACTGGCCTACCTTGATCCCTCTTATTTTGGGTCCCATATCTATATTCAGAGTTTGCCTCGATTTGGTCCGCTCTCGCGCCCGCACCGAAACAGTGCTTTACCTAGAGTCCAGTCAACTGCTGCGCCTCAACGCATTTCGGGAGAACCAGCTGCTCTGGGTTCGCGTGGCATTTCAACCCTAACCCAACTCATCCGCTGATTCTTCACTCTTCGGTTCGGACCTCCACTTAGTTTTCACCCAAGCGTCATCCTGGTCGGGATAGATCACGCCAGGTTCGGGTCCATAAGCAGTGACTCGCTTATGAAGACTCGCGGTTCCGCTACGCTCCGTGGGTTCCCGTAAACCAAGCCACTGCCTAATGATTCGGCCGGCTCATTCTTCAACAGGCACGCGGTCGAAATCACATTCTCCTCCCCTGCTTGGGAGCTCACGGTTTCATGTTTCTATTTCACACCTCCCCGATGGGGTTCTTTTCACCCTTTCCCTCACGGTAACTACTTCTGCTATCGGTCCACCCAGGAGTATTTGCCTTGCAAGGTGGTCCTTGCTGATTCACACGGGATTACCACGTGCCCCATGCTACTCGTGTCAGAGCTTAGCTAGTGATGCTTTCGTGCTACTGACTTTCGCCACTAGGGTGCAGCATTCATTCCACCGCTTCGCCTAGCGCACGACTCCGTGTATGCTCTCCACCACCCCGTTTTCACGGTTTAGGCTGCTCCCATTTCGCTCGCCGCTACTACGGTAATCGCTTTTGCTTTCTTTTTCCCTGGCTCTAAGATTTTTCAGTTCGCCATGTTGCTCTTGCCTGCCCATGAGGAATTCAGCCGCATTTTCGAAAGGTTGACCTATTCGGGAATCTCCGATCTATGCTTACTATTTCAACTCCCCGAAGCATTTCGTCGCTTGCTACGCCCTTCCTCGTCCTCTGGGTGCCTAGGTATCCACCGTACCCTTTCCTCGTTTGAACCTCGCCATTAACGTTAAGGCTATGCCACCTAAGGTGCTGCTAAATAGACGGATCTTATCAACGTCATGATGAATAATCATAATCGACTGCCGAATTGGGTTCTATCATTTCAGCAGTTCACGGGCTGGAGATACACTCGAACCCTGACATCCGCCACAGGGTAACCCCGCCCTCTCAGGCTCCCCGCTAATTCTACCAAGAAGGCCACGTATGACAATCACTCCCCCCGAACACAGCTTACAACTTTCATCGTACTGTGCTCTCCAAAGAGCAACTCTTCTTCACATCTCAAAAGGTGCTGAGTTGGAATCCCATCTAAGGATTCTGTGGTTCCGGGAATCCACTACAGGAGAACCAGGAACGGAGAGCTCTCCCCCTTTTTCCGCCCGACCTCTTTGGTTTTAAAGAATGCTGTTTTAAGAACGAGTGAGGCCCTTCTCCGACCCTTACTGCCCAACCGGAGAGCGGACAGCTAATGCGTTCTCACCTTATTGACAGGGGTCTATGGTCCGGTCCGGTGCCCCTGGATGCCGGCGTCCTTGGGTGATCTCGTAGTTCCTACGGGTGTAAACGAATGGGTTGGTCCTTGATTTTCCCCTTCCTTTTGCCACATTTCGCTCAAAGGTTGAAGGGAAGATAGTGCATCAAGCTATTCGCAAGCACTTGATCCTCTTCCCCAGGGATCCCAGATGAGGGAACCCTCGGAGAGGCGCCGAACTCTCACTATCGTCCCATGTACGATCCTACTAGAATATCTGCACCTGCCTCCTACCTCCTCTACTTCTTGACAGCCCATCCTTTTGTCTCAGTAGAGTCTTTCAGTGGCATGTCGGCCTCTTCCCCATTACTTAGAACAATGACCACCGGTTCAGGGTACAGATACTATCATTACCGCCTGGACAATTAGACTCCAACCCGTACTCGCAACGACCCATTTGCAAGACGCGGCGCTCTACCCAACTGCGCTATATCCCCCCGAGCCAGTGGAGTATGCATGAAAGAGGTCAGATTGCCCTTCTTCTATTCTTTTCCCTGCGCAGCTGGCCATCCTGGCCTTGAACCCAGAGCCTCGCCCTGAAGTAAATCATCGGCACCTACGATCCAACCCAATTTGAGAGAGAACAATAGATTCTTTTTCGGGAGCGATTCCATCCTTCCCGAACGCAGCATACAACTCTCCGTTGTACGCGCTCTTCAAGTTTCTTGTTCGCCCCTTCTCCCTTACATGAACAATTCCTTGTGAAAATAACTCCGATGGGAAGAAAAAAGAAGGCGTTCAAAGGACCCTCCCGGCCAACCCTAGAACACTCAAGATTCCTTTTTCAAACCTGCTCCGCCATTTCGAGTCAAGAGATAGATAAATAGACAATCCCATTGCACTGATCGGGGGGCTCTCGTAGTGACTGCGGGGGTCGAAGACCCAAGACGTGATTTTTTATACCAAGCATTCTCTTATGGCTAGATCCAATCTCCTGTCCCTGGAAAGGAAAAAAATTTCACGTTCTTCCTTCGGAGAAGGGAATTAGGGAAATCCTATTGATTGCTGCTTTTCTCAGACCCTCCGGGAAAAGCATGAAAAACAGGCTCGAATGTACGATCCCTCCGTCACCCCAGAATGAAAGGGGCGATCATCGTAGTCTTGGTCTTGCAGATCGTGTTAGGTGCTCCATTTTCCCGTTAGTTAGTCTCCATTTTCCCATTGAGGCCGAACCTAAACCTGTGCTCGAGGATAGCTGTCCTACACTGATAAGGGATGTAGGGATTCCGAGACAGAGAGAGCCGTGGTGGTCCCCCCCGTACCGCCCGATCCCACGTGAATAGAAAACAGTTAGATCTAGAAAAAAAAAACCATTGGATCTCACCTGAATCGCCCCATCTATCCTCCTGAGGAGAAGTTTGGTTTCAAAACTCCGATTTCGAACAGAGGAGTACGCCAATGCTAATTGCCTGATGATCCACATCTCGCGGGTCGTCGCTGACTGATCCATTGAACTATCCATGTGGCTGAGAGCCCTCACAGCCCAGCACAACGCGCAAATTACAGGGGCGCGCTCAACCACTGAGCTAATAGCCGTCGTGTGGGCCCCCAGTGGGAGGCCTGCGTATCAAGCGAGAAAACCCATCCCTCTCTTTCCTTTTTACGTCCCCATGTCTCCACACGGGAGGGACATGGGACGTAAAAAAGGGGATCCTATCAACTAACTTTGTCCGACCTAGGATTAATCTCATGACTTGGTCTTACTCACCGTCTAGAAACGAAAGAAGACTTCCATATCCAAGCTTACTCATACGTAGCTGCGCTTCTTTTTGGTTTTGCAGCAATTGTCAAACCAAAATACCCACCCAGCATAGCCATTAGCTCTCCCTGAACAGGAGTGAATCCAGCCAGCCCCTTCCAGTACGGCTACCTTGTTAGGACTTCACTCCAGTCACGAGCCCCGTCCTTCGGCATCCCCCTCCTTGCGGTTAAGGTAACGACTTCGGGCATGGCCACCTCCCATAGTGTGACGGCGGTGTGTACAAGTCCCGGAACGAAGTCCCGCCGTATTGCTTGACCGGCGATTACGCCGATTCCGGCTTCATGCAGGCGAGTGTGCAGCCTGCAATCCGACTGGGACGGGGTTTTTGGTTGCTCACCCTCGCGTATCGCCGACCCTTTGTCCGGGCCATTGTAGCACGTGTGTCGCCCCGGGCATAGGGCAGATGACTTGACCTCGCCCCACCTTCCTCCGGCTTATCCCGGCAGTCTGTTCAGGGTTCTCAACTCAATGTGGGCAACTTAACACGAGTGGTTTGCGCTCGTTGCGGGACTTAACCCAACACCTTAACGGCACAGGCCTTGACGACAGCCATGCACCACCTGTGTCGCGTTCCCGAGGCACCCCTCTTTTCAAGATTCACGGCATGGTCCAGCCCTTGGTAAGGTTCTTCGCTTTTTGGCCAAAAAAAAACTTTCGAAAAAAAAATTAACACAATGCTCCACCGCTTGTCGGGCCCCGTCATTCCTTTAGTTTCCATTCTTGCGAACGTACTCCCCAGCGGGAATACTTAACGCGTAGCGACAGCCCTGCACGGGTCCGATACCACCCGCCTGTATCCATCGTTTACGGCTAGGACTACGGGTATCTATCCCATTTGCTTCCCCTAGCTTTCGTCTCTCATGGCTTGTCGGCCCAGCCGAGTGCTTTCGCCGTTGGTGTTCTTTCCGATCTTCTACGATTTCACCGGCTCCACCGGAATTCCTCTGCCCCTACCGTACTCCATCTTGGGTAGTTTTCCACCGCCTGTCCAGGGTTGAGCCCCTGGGATTTTGACGGCGGACTTGAAAATCACCTACAACGCTTTTACGCCCAATCATTCCGTAACGCTTGCATCCTCTGTCTTACCGCGGCTGCTGCACAGAGTTAGCCGATGCCTTATTCCGTCAGATACCGGCCATTGTTTCTTCTCCGGGAAAAGAAGTTCACGACCCGTGGGCCTTCTACATCACGCGCATTGTTCCCTCCGTCAGGCTTTCGCCCTTGCGGAAAAATTCCCCACTGCTGCCTCCCGGAGGAGTCTGGGCCGTGTCTCATCACCAGTGTGGCTGATCATCCTCTCGGACCCTCTACTGATCATCGCCTTGGTAACTATTACTACCTCACTCAACACTAATCAGACTCAAGCCCCCCTCCGGGCGGATTCCTCCTTTTTGGCTCCTCGCCTACGGGGTATTAGCAACCGTTTTTTCCAGTTGTTGTTCCCCTCACCAAGGCAGTTCTTACCGTTACGCACCCGTCGCAACTGGAAACACCACTTCCCGTCCGACTTGCATGTGTTAAGCATGCGCAGCGTTCTCCTGAATCCAGGATCGAACTCTCCTAGATTCATAGTTGCATACTTATAGCTTCCTTTTCGTAACAAAGCTGATTCGGAATTCTCTTTTTCTAAGCATAACTTGTCCTCCATCGCTTCATATTAGCCTGGTTCGCTCCCAGCAATATAGTCATCCCTACCCTATCACTCCATCCCCAAGCCTCTTATCCATTCTCGGTTGATCACGCGGTGGAAGCAAGTCAATAGAAAACTTACATTGGGTTTAGGGATAATCCGGCTCGAACTGATGACTTCCACCACGTCAAGGTGACACTCTAACCGCTGAAGTTATATCCCTTCCCGGTCCCACGAGAAATAGAAACTACTAATCCTAAGGCAAAGGTCGAGAACTCAACGCCACTATTCCTAACAACTTGGAGCCGGCCTTCTTTTTCGCACTATTATGGGATAGTAAAATCCTGTGTATGGACATAGTACCATCATGGGAAACATTGGATTCATTGTCTCAAATATTCCGTTACAGGAACAAAGTATTCGGTTTATTGGGACAACATATACTTCTATGTCGAATCAGGATCAACTAGTACAGAATAACATTGGGTCCCTCTTCTTTGGTTTCAAGGTAATAGCTATGAATAGTCCATCGAACTCCCGTAAATGGTAGAATAATGGACCTATTTGGGACATACAATGCATTAACAGACGTATTATCATTACGCTTCCACCGGGTTATTCTATTCCACCTCTTATAGATAAAGAACTTAAAGTCAAAATATTTATAAACGGCGATACATTATACAAACTTCCTACCCCGATCACACGCCATGTAGCCGTACCCAGTCAAGTGAAATCCAATCCACGAATAATTTGATCTATGGCAGCATCGTTGTAGTAAGGTCGTAATGCCAGAGATCAGTACGCACGGCGCATAGAGGGGAGTCATAACGTCTATACCGTTCAAATCGCTTTCGACGGAATGAAAAGACATATCTGTCGAATCGGTAACCTAGAATACTACCCTATCGAAATGCATACCTTTGTCTCATACATATGGGATGGTGAGAAGAGATTATTTTGACATCCCAAGGCTATAATGGGATTACATTGTTTCTGGTACAGAAGTTTCCTATATCAA
>PYDT01000871.1:5000-16976 GCA_004837865.1 Musa balbisiana
TGCAACAACTTAAATATACGCTATTGGAGCTGGAATTACCGCGCTGCTGGCTGGCACCGAGACGTGCCCTCCATGGATCCTCGTTATGATTATATTGTACTCATTCCAATTACAGCCCGAAGGCCTGTATTTTTTATTTATTGTCCCTACCCCTCGTCCCCGTTTCAGGATTGGGTAATTTGGCCCTGCTCCATTCCTTGGATGTGTAGCCGTTTCTCAGGCTCCCTCTCCGAATCGAACCCTAAGTCTCCGTCATCCCGCACCACCATTTAGCCCCTATCCTACCTCCGAAGTTGATAGGGCAGAAATTTGAATGATGCGTCGCCGGCACTAGGCCGTGCCGATCCGTCGAGTTATCATGATCATCCGAAAAAACAAAAACAGAGCGCGGGCAAAGCCCGCGTCACCTTTTATCTAATAAATCATCCCTTCCGGAGTCGGGGTTTTGTTGCACGTATTAGCTCCTAGAATTACTAACGTTATCCGGTACACGTACCATCAACAACTTAACTGATTTAATGACCATTCTCAGTTTCACATGTCCTGACGGCCTTCCCCCGCCGCACGCGCGACCCCGCTCTCGCCGCGAGAGCAGCTCGAGCGTCCGCCGACATCCGCCGGGTTCGGGGCCGGACCCACGTGCCCATCCCTCATAGCCAATCCTTTTCCCGAATTTACGGATCCTTTTGCCGACTTCCCTGCCTACAATGTTCCATGGGCCAAGGCGGGTCCCTTGGGACCTGATGCGGTTATGAGTAGGTGGGGACCGGGCGCTGCGGCACTCGTCCTCCGGATTTCAAGGGCCGCCGGGGCGCACCGACGCCGCGCGCGTGCGCGGCTCTTCCGTCCGCTGACCCTACCTCCCTGACCGTTTCCAGGGTGGCGGCCGTTAAGCAAAAAGATAACTCTTCCGGGCCCCGCCGTCGTCTCCGACTTCCTAACGTTGCCTTCCAGCCGCCGCGTCCCGGCCTCGGGAATTTTTACCCGNAAAGCGATCGGACCTCTTCGCCATGGAGCGTTGCAACTTTCTCTTCGGCATGCGAAAGATACGTCCGTAGGAGCTGAAGGTGCCGCAAGTTCATCATGTTGCTAGGCCTTTAGGGGCGCAGTGAGGCTGTATTGACATGAGTTGCAACTAGCAAAGTGCGTTTGCAGGAGGCAGAACAATGCCAGTTTTGTTCAGGCAAATCGGAGTATCCAAGGGATTGTAAGTCTCCGAATCGAAAGAAGATTGTTGCTCCAACGGATAGATATCAGGAGGGATAAGTCCCGACTCTCCAGAGGGAGAATCTTTGCAACGGCCGCACATGTGAGGAGGAGGACCTCAACAAATAACACCTCCACGAGCCATGGATAGAGCGAGCGGTGAGGATCGTTGCATGATCTCGCTTGAGAGAACGCATGGTGAATGCATTGCGAGCTCAGTGGGGAGCGACCAAAAGCACTAAATGAAGGCACACTAGAGTCGATTTGAGAGCTGACTCAAGGGAGGGCTGCCCCGTGGAATTGGTGGGCGCGAGGACCCCCATCAACTCAATTCCGAACGAGGAGCGGAGCACCTTGGGTGTAACTTTGCGAAGTCCCAGCCGTATGAGTGAGCCGGCTATAAGATTGAACATGGAGCGGAGGCGCAGAGCTTTCCGTGACAGAGGTCAAGAATGAACTCTTGCACGGCACGATCAGGATCAGTTGTTCCATGGTCCTTTCTGATGGAGCGACTCATCCTGCATGGTGCCAAAGCCGAAAGGGAGCTTCTGGCACATGCCACTACTCGGATAGCATTTGACGGAGGAACCAAGGCGACTTAACTTGCGGAGGCACAGTTGGGTCAGAAGCCCTTGGCACGGGGCCAAGAGGACACGAAGGCGAGTACTCCTTGAAATTGCCACAGTGTTGCTATGAATTTGCTTGAAGGAAGCGGTGCGCAGCGGAGATTGTGCTGGTGGGCAGAGGCCCAGGATCCAGACAATGGGGCACTATTGCAGCGGAGTCGGGGACTTCGGGAGCTACTAGTCGACGACTGTCCGAGAGCGGTGCTTCATCTGGTGTGACCCACGGTGGGTGGATAGGGTCGATTGCCAAAGAGTGAACAAAACACTAAGGTGGAATAGCCCCTGCGATGTATTGTCATAGGCCACACATGAGGTTCACAATTCGGTTCATCCTCACAATGATCAGAATGCACGGAAATGTCCCAGGAGGCGAATGGTGCAGCGGATCGTGGTGGAACAGTTTCGCGGCAATGTGATACATCACGAATAAGTCCCGTGAGGGACTCTATCATACTAGTATGAGCAGGAGCTCTGGCAGCTTCACTTCGGTAACAACACGACCTAAGAAGGCCTATGATCAGAGTAAGCCTGGTACCGCAAGCGGGTCCTTCCGTGCTTGCAAAATTTTGGCATCGGATGAAAGCCTTGGTCAGCAGCAAATGGGGGCTGTGTTCTACCACGAAAAAGTTTCGAATGCAGTACCAGTGAGTCCCATGAGGGGACTGATCATGCAGAGGTATGATCGAAGCAAGCTAGATAGTTGACTGGCTCCAGAACTAGATGCGCTTAAGGGAGGCTCGCCAGTCAGAGGACAATGTCCGAGTACAAAACTTGCGACCACGGAAGCTACGGAGAACATAAAATTGGGTGTAAACCTACAACCTGATGGCAGAGGCCATGCATTGGAGTTGGCCGTCTGTCTCTCCACAATCGACCAAAGGGAGCTGCTTGAAGAACACAGAGGATGTTTGAAAGCCAGCGTCCGAAGGGGCGAGGAACGACGACGAGTCCGATGTCTGAGCTACCCAAACTCCACACATCAGTTAGTATGAGGTGGTCGGCGGAGTGCCACCAGAGACATATCTAACTGATGGGAGAATAAAATGGCTGCGAGTCGAAGCGACGTATAGTAGGGCCATGGGCAATGGAGGCAGCGCCAGGTACCGCAAGCGGGCCTTGCCGTGTAAAGTATTGATTCCCTTGCCCATCGTGGATGGAAGCGCTTGGTCTTGAAAGGGGCCGGGGGAGGTGATATGCGAGGGCAATCTCCAAGGACCAAACCAGGCTGAAGGGCGGAGGCCAAAGACTTCGTCATACCGGTGTCACGAGCTTCCTCATCAAGATACCGAAAGGAAGACTTCGGTTCATGCAAGAGTGCACGATCAAGGAACGGAAGCAGTGCAGTACGCGGTGCTGTACCTTTGCCTACTTCTGTGTAGGCTGCAGTTATGATGAGAAGTGCGGTACAATCCCAAAAAGAGGCTACCAATCTAATCAGAGAATTACTGCCAATTGGGTTAGAAACTTCCGGCAATTCCAGACGTTTTCAATGGCCTGCGAGGGAGGTGATCACAGTAGCAACTCATGCAAGAGTGCAAAACCTTCAAGTGCTTCAGAAGTTTGACAAAGAGCAGGCGCAGGCCAGTAACCATCTCGATGCATGGATTACAACCCTCCGAGGAGGCGGGCGAAGTCAGTAACCTTGCCTTCTCAACTACTAAGAGAATGGGTGAAACCGAGTACCCCCCCCCCCATTCTCTTATCTATCCAGCAGAGGAGCTCTGCATAGTGCAAGACCCTTCGAAGATAATGGAAACAATAGTTGTCAAATCCTCACCACCGGGTGATCAGGCTACTGAGAGTAGATTGTCCCGCTTTCATTTCCCAACCATGCCACTCAAAAGCAGAAGTGATGCGAACCTACTTGGATGAGGCAACTAAGCCGAAAGAAGATCAATGTGACATATTTTGTTGAGGAAGGGACCAAAACTTCAAGAAGTTTGCGAGAGGAGCTCGTTAAACTCCAACAAGCATCCACCCATTCAAGCAGCATGGAATTTTGTCGACTGGCGCGAAAGTATGGTCTTTTCCTTCATTTGAGGTCCGCAGGAACCACAAGGATCAACACAACTCGACTCAGCCCAACCCCACACCTATTTATAGTCATTTGGCGATTTGAAGCAGGATGGCGGCTCAAAGATTCGCCTACTCAAAAACAACATCGAAGAGCAAGCTGGAGCCAAGAGGCGCGTTGCTGCTGAGCAGAAGATTGAAAGACTCAGCAAGGCTCAGTTGCCTTGTTCACAAAGGCTTCGACGATGACGTCGAAGGAATAGTTGGGGGAGAATGTCACGACAAACTTTGAACAGGATGTTTGGATCAATGCCATGTATGTTCCGCGTCTTTGTGGGTTTGTTCATGCTTGGCACAGCAGGTTGAGGGACGGCCGAATGCTACGAGTCCCATTTGTGTGGGTTGATGGCCATTTTAGGCTTGTAAATGGGAAAGTTGTTTCATGTTTGGGGGGGGGGGCCACTTGTGAGAAGATTTTTCCGGTCTGTATGACCATTTTTCCCCTTGTTGTTCACTGTGTCGGACGCTTTTTAAGTCGTCTGTATTTTGCATTGGTCTAGATGTTTCTGGATTGTTTTCTTGTGAATCCCGAGTAAGGCCTTTCCTCTAACCCTTTTCTCTTTTGTAGGTCCTAAGTCCCATGGGGAGGTTTTCGGGGAGGCTTACCTTTGCGGACGGACCCAAGGGTGCCGCCGACTTAGGCAAACCAGCTAATTCCGTGACAGCTCCCACGTCTGGCTGCGGCACGCTAAACGACCAAAACCGGCCAAACAGCCGCAAAAACAGGCCAAACAGGCCATTTTTGCTTCGCGAGCGAGCGTTCGAGCGCGGGCAGCGAGCAAAGCATTGGGGCTGGGGCACCTTCCCTGCTATACGAAACCCTCCAGCCCTGTGCCACCCGGGTGTTCCATGGTCGAGTGGCTGACGTTTTTGGAACGCGCTCGCCACCGTCCCTGCGGCAAAAACGAAAACGGACCAAAAATGGGCCAAAACAGCCCCCACACAGGCCAAAACTGGCCTTTTTGGCTGCCGAGCGAGCGGCGAGCGGCGGGCAACGGCGCCGCATGGGCTGCACCTTCCCTGCTATACGAACATCCCCATCCATACTTGCCAACCCGGGGGTGTTCCAGGTGCTGGATGGCTGACGTTTTGGCCCTCTCGCCACGTCGCTTCTGCCACGGAAACGACCAAAAACGGGCCAAACCGCCCAACACAGCCCAAACAGGCCATTTTTGGCTGCGCCGAGCGAGCGCGAGCGGCGGGCATCGAGCGAAGCAGGGTGCGGGCACCTTCCCTGCTATACCAGCCCCTCCGCCCTGTTGTCCCCCCGGGGGTTCCAGGTAGCTGAGATGGCTGACGTTTTGGAGACCTCTCGCCACCGTCCCTGCGGCACTTGAACACACCAAAACGGTCCCAAAACAGCCCAAAAACGGCCAAGACGGCCATTATTTTGGCTGCGCGAGCGCTCGGGGCGGATAGCGAGCGAAGCATGGGCTGGCACCATTCCTTGTTGAGATGCAGCCCCATGTCCGCCCGTGCCACCTTTTTGCGAGATTGTGCAGCCTATTGCACCGCTCACCACTGTGGTCGCTGCAGTCACACGAAAAACTGCCATTTTTTGCGCGCGAGCGAGCCGGGTCAGCACAACTCAGCCGTATCCTTGGGTCTGGGGCCTGTGGGTCATTGAATTGTCTGAACCCCACTTCATTTCCTGTACAACAGAAGGCATGTTCGAGTGTGTAGGCACAGTGTTTTACGACTTTTTGTGCAGACTTATGCAGCGGGGCAGGGATGCTGATGCAACGAAGGCCGGTTTCGAGCAGGGCAGGGATGGGGCACTGCGTGCAGCCGATTGCTGTCGAGGACGCGGGCAGCTGCAGCAGCGACCGCTCATGCAATGCCAGTCGCTCCGTCGTCGAATCGAAGGGTCCGCTTGCTCGCTGTACTCTGGCAGGAAGCAGCACAAAGTGCAGCTAGAGATGCGCGGACTACGCCCTGTGTTCATTGCATCGGTTTCAATATGTCGACCGCAGACAGGCGGTCGCTTCCACCCGCCGTTAGCTCGGGGCAGTGGAATTGGAGAGGGGGGGGGGGGGGGGGGGGGGGAAGGGACCGAATCCGTGCGACGCATGCTGTGATCTCATGGCATCGTGGCAGCAAGGCCACTCTACCACTTACATGCCCATCGCGTATTTAATGTCGTTTCTGCAAATGATCGGCCCGTCGTTCCGGGGCGGAATTTTCACTTCCGCGATGGCCACCGTGGCTATACCACCACGAGGGCTAACCGGCGACACGAGCCCAATGGGGGCCGAAGGCCTCTGTGGGTCGGAGGCTAACGCCGGGCGAGAGCGCCGGTTGTCTAGCGAGATCTGAACTAGATTCGTGCAGTCATAACCGACCACGGTAGCTTCGCGCCACTGGCTTTGCAACCAAGCGCTATGACCAATTGTGTGACTCAACGGTTCCTCTCCGTACTAGGTTGAAATTACTAATGCGGCCCGATCATCAGTATGGTAAAACTACACGCTGTCCACGACGGTCTAACCCATCTCAACGTTCCCTATTGGTGTGTGAACAATCCCCAACCTTGGTGAATTCTGCTTCACAATTCATAGGGAAGATCCGACATCGAAGATCAAAAGCACGTCGCTATGAAACGCTTGGCTGCCACACCATTATCCTGTTGTAACTTTCTACGCATCTAGCTTCAAATTCCGAAGGTCTAAGGATCGTAGGGCCATACGCTTTACGGTATCGTATTCGTACTGGAAATCCGAATCACAGCTTTTACCCTTTGGTTCCACACGAGATTTCTGTTCTCGTTGAGCTCATCTTAGGACACCTGCTTATCCTTTTAACAGATGTGCCGCCGCACCACAAACCGTCCCCACCTGACAAGGTCTTCTTCCTCTCCCGCCCGATCGGCCCGCTAGGCGGGCCCTTGGGTCCAAAAGGAGGGGCCGTGGTCCCCGCCTGCCGAACTCACGGAGAAGTAAAAGTACGTTAAAAGTAGTGGTAGTTCACTTCCCGCCTGCGAACCGGCTTCCCACTTATCCTAGCACCTCTCAGTCATGTCACAAAGCGGACTCAGAGTCAAGCTCAACCGGTCTTCTTTCCCCGCTGTCTCTGCCAAGGCCCTTGCCCTTGCTTGGTTTCGTCCTGGATAGTACGGGACAGTGGTGGGGGAATCTCTTGTAATCCATTCATGCGCGTCACAATTAGATGACGAGGCATTTGGCTACTTAATAGAGTCATAGTTTACTCCCCCGTTTACCCGCTTGGTTAGAATTTCTTCACGTTGACCTTCAGAGCACTGGGCAAAATCACCTTGCGTGAGCACCGCGGGGACCATCCATCGCAATGCTTGTTTTAATTAAACATCGTATCCCCTTGTCCCGTAACCATTCTTGCGTCTTCTTTTCGACGCCCGGGATGCCCACCGAGGGGCGTTCCCGTCCGTCCCCCGTCCGTCAACGCGGGACCCCGCTCTCAGTCTGGCCCGAGAGCCCTCGGCCGTCCGCCGACAGCCGCGGGTTCGGGGCCGGGCCCCCGTGCCCAGCCCTCAGAGCCATCCTTTTCCCGTAAGTTACTGATCCGTTTTGCCGACTTTCCCTTGCCTACATTTTCCCATGGGCCAGAGGCTTTTCACCCTGGAGACCTGATGCGGTTTTATACGACCCCCGGGCGCGGGCGGCACAGTCTGGTCCTACCGGATTTTCAAGGGCCGCCGGGGGCGCAACCGGACGCCGCACGACGGCGTGGCGCCTTCCCCGCCGGCTGGACCCTACCTCCGCTGATCCGTTTCCCTCAGGGGTGGGCGAGCCCGTTAGCAGAAAAGATAACTCTTCCGGGGCCCCCCGCGCGGCGTCTTCCCGGACTTCCTAACAGTTGCCGTCCGCCGCCAAGCGTCCCGCTCGCGTAATGATAACAGCCCGATTCCTTTCGGAGCTCGCCGCGGAAGTACACCGCTCCTCGGACGGCTTCCCCGTCCCCTTAGGTAAAAAAATCCGGCTGACGCCATGGTGGCAGTGCCGTTCACTCATGGGAAACCTTTCCCCTCTTTCGGCCTCAAAGTTCGCATTTGATATTTGCGAACTACCTACACCAAGAATCTGCACCGAGCGGCGCGCGTCCCCCGGCTCAGCATCCCCTGAGGTTTTTCGGACGACCACGCCCGCCCTCCCACTCAATCGGGGCTTGGCGCTCCCCCGATGGCCGTGTGGGTCGCAGCTCCTTCGCCCATACCATTTTCGGCTAGTTGATTACGGCAGGTGAAGTTGGTTACACACTCCTTTGTAGCGGATTTCGACTTCCATGCCAACACCTTCCGGCTGTTCTTAAGCGGATCCGACACCCTTTGTGGTGTCCTGGGTACGCGCCGCTTGGTGCAACGTAAACCCGGCTTCCCGGTTCAATCCTGCATCGCAGTTCTGCTACCAAAAATGGCCCCGACTTGGAGCTCTCGATTCCGCGACGCGGCTCAAAACGAGAGCAGCACTCAGGGCCTCCTACCTATTTAAAGTTTGAGAATAGGTCCGGGCGTATGCGGCCCCCGGATGGCTCTTAATCATTGGCTTTATACCCGATAGACTCGTGCGACGTGGGCTCCAGGCTGATCCTGAAGGAACTATACTTCGGAGGGAACCTCTACTAGGATGTTTCGATTAGATCTTTCGCCCCTATACCCCAGTCAGACGACGATTTGCACGTCAGTAGCACGCTTCGGCCTCTCACCAGAGTTGTCCTCTGGTTCGCCTTCGTCAGGCATATTCCCAAACCATCTTTCGGTCCCGACATCATGCTCCAACTCGAACCGCTTCACGAAGATCAGGGTCGCTGGCGGGGCAACCCCGAGTGGTCCCTCCCGTCAGCTTCCACTGTGCCTTCCGGGTTATGCCGCACCCGTCGACTCGCACGCATGTCAGCTCCTTGGTCCTTGTTTCAATAGACGGGTCTATGGGAGCCCACTGGACCTATCCTATCGCGCGTGTACCCCGCAGGGGGGTGGGGGGGCACTCCGAAGGTCAGCAGCGTGCCATGCCTTCTCGAATCCGCATCGACGTAATCCCCGTCTAACGAACCGACGAACCTTCCGGCTCGGCCGTCGATTCATACCGCATCGATCCGCACCCCTAGCCGAGCGCCGGAAAACCACGCTGACCGCCTTCGCATCCACCGAGGTGCATCGCCGGTCCCCATCCGCTTCCCTCCGGCAATTCAAGCACTCTTTGCCTCCTTTCAAAGTCCTTTTCCATCTTTCCCTCGCGGTAGCTTGTTCGCTTATCGGTCCTCTCGTCCCAATGATTTACCTTGGACGGAATTTACCGCCCTATTGGGGCTGCATTCCCAAACAACCCGACTCGTCGACAGCGCCTCGTGGTGCGACAGGGTCCGAGCCGGACGGGCCTCACCCTCCCCGGCGCCCCGTTCCAGGGGACTTGGCCCGTGTCCGTCGCTGAGTGACCGCTTCTCCAGACTACAATTCGACACGCAAATCCGCCCTATAACCACACAATAAAAAAACAAAAAAAAAATACAAAAAAAAAAAAAACAATAAAAAAAACAAGAAGAATATATCGAAAAAAAAAAAAGAAAGAGAAAATAAAAAAAAAAAAAAAGAAAAAAAGAAGAAAAAAAAAAAAACGAAAAAAAAACAAAATAACAAAAAAAAAAACGATTCTCAAGCTGGGCTGATCCGGTTCGCCTCCCGTTACTAAGGGACCTGTAATTTTTCTTCTCCTCCTCTTATTTATATGCTTAACTCATCGGTATCCCCACCTGACCTGGGGTCGCGGTCCGTGGCATCGACTCGCACCACGACTTGGGTCCTCGAGGCCCACGCCCGGGTCCCGAGCAGACGTACGGCTCTCACAAGGCATCCACCACGCTTCGTTTCGACAACCCACCGACGTCCCGCTCTTTTTCGGCCACCGCACCCTCGTCACGGGTGGCCATCCTCCCGCACACGCCTCCACCCCCCCCCCGATGGTGCACGGCTAAGCGTCGAAAGCTGACGCCCAGGCAGGCGTGCCCTTAGCCGATTGCCTCGGTTCGCAACTTGCGTTCAAAGACCGTGGTCCACATGGATTCTGCAATTCCACCAGTATCGATTTCGCTACGTTCCCCTTCATCGATGCTATAGCCAGATATCTTTGCCGAGATCATCCATGGGGGTCACCGTCGGAATTGGACTCCTCCTGCATGCAGAGAGCCCTCCGACTCCGATGTTCGTGTACCTTGGCGCTCTCCGCATCCGGGTTGGTATTTCATCTCCCGGCCGCGTCCCACCCAAAAAAAGGGGCGATCGACATCGGGGTTTTGTCGGCCGAGCCCGACGAGCAATTTGGCGTTGACGCATTCACACCGTTCGCCTCGTCATTGTCTCGACAATGATCCTTGCCTCAGGTTTCACCTACGGAAAGTGCCTTGTGTGACGACTTCTCCTTCCTCTAATGATAAGTCATGGCGCTCAGCGACGTCGCGGGCGGCGAACCGCCCCTTCGCCTGATCCGCAACTTAACCGACCATTCACTCGGTAGATCGACTGGGGTGTGGTACAAAGGGGCTAGGGACGTAGTCACGCAGCCTGATGACTCGCGCTTACTATGAATTTCCCTCGTTGAAGACAACAATTTGCAATGATCTATCCCCATCTACGATGAAATTTTTCAAAGATTACCGCGGGCCTGTCGGCCAAGGCTCTAGACTCGTTTGACTACATCGAGTGTAGCGCGCAGGCGCCCAGAACCTCTAGGGCAATCACAGACCTGTTTATGCCTCAAACTTCCGTGCCTAACGCCATAGTCCCTCTAAGAAGCTGGCCGCTGAGGGATGCCTCGCGTCTAGTTAGGCAGCGAGGTCTCGTTCGTTATCGAATAACCAGACAAATCGCTCCACCACTAAGAACCATGCACCACCACCCATGATAATCAAAACGAGCTCTCAGTCTGTCATCCTTGGCTATTCTGGACCTGGTAAGTTTTTCCCCCGTGTGAGCCCCCCCCCCCCCCCCCCCAAATTAAGCCGCAGCTCCACTCCTGTGTGCCCTTTCCTCAATTCCTTTAAGGTTCAGCCTTGCGACCATACTCTCCTACTCCCCCGGACCCAAAGACTTTGATTTCTTCATAAGTTGCCGCGTAGTCCTAAGAGCAACATCCGCCGATCCTTGTCGCATCGTTTATGGTTGAGACTAGACGGCTATCTGACCGTCTTCGAGCCCTACCAACTCGTTCTTGATTAATAAACCTCCTTGCAAATGCTTTCGATGGGTTGTCTTCATAAATCCAAGAATTTCCCTCGACTATGAAATATCGAAAATCCCCCGACTTCCCTCTAATCTTAATCCCGATCCCGAAGGCCAAACAAATAGACCAAATTCCTGGATGTTATCCCATGCTATGTATCCAGAGCGTGGTGCTTTGCTTTGAGCCCTCTAATTCTTTTCTTCAAAGTAACAGCCCGGCGGCACGACCCCTTCCAGTTAAGGCCATTGGCACGCATCGCCGACAGAAGGGAGGGACCCGGTGCACCCGCGAGGCTGACCGACCGACCTCCCAAAGTCCAACTCGAGCTTTTTAAACTGTCACAACTTAACTCCGCTATTGGAGCTGGATTACCCGGGCGCTGCTGCACCAGTTTGCTGTCTGATTTTTAATTACCTACTAAAAGTAGCACCTGTTTCTACACAAGATCCAGCTCACAACTCATTTCGTCCTAAAATTGCGGAGTAATGACCTCTAGATTGGTATTTCCTTAGTGATTCTTTTCCAGGTCCTTGGCTTTCACATGAGTTGAAATTTTCATATTTCCGGATGTGCAAAGAAGTATAACTATCTTCATATACCAGAACGTTCGCTAATTAGTACGCGTCTTCAGAATTGTAACCTTCCCATGGCATATCAGCTACTAATACGTTTTTTCCCAAAGCAGTTCCCCCCCAACTGTAGACGCACCGTCCGCTAGAATTTGTCCCTTTTTAATGCGTTACCCGGGAACCTGAGTTTTTGATGCACTACAGTTATTTTTGTTGAACGTTGATAGATAACTATGAATACTTAGACTTATAGTAGTGTCCCCCTTAACTTGATAAAATGATCTTGTGAGGTCCAGTAATAAATGATCTTTCCCT
>PYDT01000238.1:22500-47500 GCA_004837865.1 Musa balbisiana
AAGAAGAAGAAGAAGAAGAAGAAGAAGAAGAAGAAGAAGAAGAAGAAGAAGAGAAAAAGGAAAAAAAGAAAATTTTTTAAGGTTTTCTTTTTTTAACAGTTTGGGGAATGGAAACGGAACTCCCTTTTGGTTCTCCCCGAAACCAACCTTCTTTTTTTTGAACCCATATATAAGGAACTCAAAAATAATTAGAAAGTAAAAAAGAACTCTCTAAAAGTTTCAAAAGAAAAACAAGATGGGTCATCAAATAGTTCTAGTTCTAAAACGAGTTCTAAAACGAGTTCTAAAACGAATAGTTCTAGTTCTAAAACGAATAGTTCTAGTTCTAAAACGAATAGTTCTAGTTCTAAAACGAATAGTTCTAGTTCTAAAACGAGTTCTAAAACGAGTTCTAAAACGAATAGTTCTAGTTCTAAAACGAGTTCTAAAACGAGTTCTAAAACGAATAGTTCTAGTTCTAAAACGAGTTCTAAAACGAGTTCTAAAACGAATAGTTCTAGTTCTAAAACGAGTTCTAAAACGAATAGTTCTAGTTCTAAAACGAGTTCTAAAACGAGTTCTAAAACGAATAGTTCTAGTTCTAAAACGAATAGTTCTAGTTCTAAAACGAGTTCTAAAACGAATAGTTCTAGTTCTAAAACGAGTTCTAAAACGAGTTCTAAAACGAATAGTTCTAGTTCTAAAACGAATAGTTCTAGTTCTAAAACGAGTTCTAAAACGAATAGTTCTAGTTCTAAAACGAGTTCTAAAACGAATAGTTCTAGTTCTAAAACGAATAGTTCTAGTTCTAAAACGAGTTCTAAAACGAATAGTTCTAGTTCTAAAACGTTAGGTTCTAGTTCAAACAATCTGTTCTAAACGAACTTCTAGACGAATAGAGAACTTGAAAAGTGAACCCAATTCTTTATTTGAATGGAAGGGAAAATGACAAATGAAATGCAAAAGATTCAAAAAAAAATATCAGATTATTCACGAATCGACCATTCAAATTCGATCTATGAATTGGACAAATTATTTACTCATAGAAAAAAAATGAAAGATCTTGCTGATAAGACAATCACAATAAGAATCAATAGAAGGAATACAAAAGACAAGAGAAAATAGTCCAGCCTATCATGATAAAAGACCGGAATTAGCAAGAAACATATTTGGCAGCTACTTCAAAGAAAAAATACCCGATTAATACGCAAATCACATTATTTTATGAAATCATTTCATTGAAAAAATATACATAGATATCTTGCAATGTATGGTTACCATTTCTAAGGTTAATGCACAACCTTTTAAAAAAACAATTATCAATGAATCCATTTACAACGATGAAAGAAATCAAGAAGGAATTGATGAAACAGATCAAGATACAATGAACTTTATTTCGACTATAAAAAAGTCCTTTTCTAATCCTAATATTAGAAATGATTTAAACACTTATCACGACTTATCTTCCTTGTCCCAAGCATATGTATTTTACAAATTGTCACAAACCCAATTATTTAACAACCATCACCTGAGATCTGTACTTCAATATCACGATCACGGGACCTATCCTTTTATTAAAGACAAGATAAAGTATTATTGTATGACACGAGGAATATTTGATTCCAAATCAAGGCATAAGAAAATTAATAAGTCTGGAATGAATAAATGGAAAAACTGGTTAAAGGGTCATTATCAATATAATTTTTCTCGGAGCAAATGGTCTCGATTAGTACCGAAAAAATGGCGAAATAGAGTCAATCAACGTTGTACTATTCAAAATAAAGAATCAATGAAATTGTATTCATATAAAAAAGAAAAAGACCGATTAATTCATTACATGAATGAAAATTTTTATGCAGTGGATTTATCGACGAGTCGAAAAGAAAAATTAAAAAACACTACAGATATGATCTTTTATCACATGAATATATAAATTATGGGGATAGTAAGGACTCATACACACTGAAACCCGAATCGTTTTATGTATTGCTAAATATGACTATTGATGGTTACCTAAAAAAAGGATATTTTATTGATACCCATAAAAATCTGGATAGAAAATATTTGGATTATAGAATTCTTCATTTTTGCCTTAGAAACAATAGTGATATTGAGAACAATAGTGATATTGAGAACAATAGTGATATTGAGAACAATAGTGATATTGAGGACTGGACCGATATGTATATCGGTACCGAAATTTATAAAAATACTAAGACTAAGACTCATCAAAAAAAATTTTTTGATTGGATGGGAATGAATCGAAATTATTCTACCATATCAAATCTAGAACCTTGGTTCTTCCCAGAATTTGTGTTACCTTTTGATGCCTATAGATAAACCGTGGATCATACCAATCAAATTACTTCTTTCTAATATTTATATGAAAATGATATTAGTCAAAATCAAATGAAAATGATATTAGTCAAAATCAAATGAAAAAAATATTAGTCAAAATCAAAATCAAAAAAATATTAGTCAAATCAAAATCAAAAAAATATTAGTCCAAATCAAATCAAAAAATATTAGTCAAAATCAAAAAATATTAGTCAAAATCAAAATCAAAAAATATTAGTCAAAATCAAAAAAATATTAGTCAAAATCAAAATCAAAAAATATTAGTCAAAATCAAAAAAATATTAGTCAAATCAAAATCAAAAAATATTAGTCAAATCAAAAATATTAGTCAAATCAAAATGAAAAAAATATTAGTCAAAATCAAAATGAAAAAATATTAGTCAAATCAAAACATCAAAGATTCCGTTAAATAGAATTTCAAAATTCCAACCAAGAAAAGAGGGTCAATCAAATCTTGTATCAGATCCACAAAAACAAAACCAAAAGGAATATCCTGAAGAGGATTGCACGAGATCAAACATTAAAAAAGGTAAAAAAAAAAAAAAATCCAAGAAAAATAAGGAAGGAGAACTAGATTTGTTCCTGAAAAAATTTTTATTTTTCAATTAAGATGGGATGACCCCTTGAATCAAAAAATTTTTAATAATGTTAGGATATATTGTCTCCTACTTAGATTGATAAATCCAAGGGAAATTACTATATCCTCGATTCAAAGAGGAGAGATACATCTGGATGTAATGCTGATTCAGAAGATAAAGCTCTTACAGAATTAATAAAAAGGGGAATATTAATTATCGAACCAATTCGTCTATCTTTAAGAAGGGATGGAAAATTCATTATATATCAAACCATAAGTATTTCATTGGTCGATAAGAGTAAACACCAAATTAATAGAAAATACATAAAGAAAAGATATGTTGATAAGAAGAATTTTAAAAAATCCACTGGACGACATGGCAATATATTTGTGAATGGGGATCAAGATCATTATAATTTCTTTGTTCCTGAAAATATTCTATCTCCTAGACGTCGTAGAGAATTGAGAATTCTAATTTGTTTCAACTCTCATAATCGGGATATTGTGAATAGAAATCCAGTATTTTGCAACGAAAACAACATAAGAAACTCTGAACAATTTTTGAATGAGGACAAACGTCTTAATACGGATTTAAATAAATTAATTAAATGCAAATTGTTTCTTTGGCCCAATTACCGATTAGAAGATTTAGCTTGTATGAATCGCTATTGGTTTGATACCAATAATGGTAGTCGTTTCAGTATGTCAAGGATACGTATGTATCCACGATTCAGAATTATTTAATAGTATATTTCCTATATATCACATGCCGTTTTCAGTAAATAAAAACCGAAAGATGTACGCATATGGTGTGTTACGTTCTGGTACATGATACGTATTTACTTGTGTATCAATTCAATTGAATCTAGAAAGAAATCTACAGAATCTTTTTAGGTGCAAAGAAATCATTCTCTTTCGTAAATGCAGAAATATATTATCCTTTTCTAAATATATTATCCTTTTCTTTTCTATCTAAATCAAATGGAAAATTTGATTTAGATAGAAACGGATAAATCTAAATTTTTGCGTGTACTAGATTCAAAAAAATTGACATAATATAATAATTATTATTTTATTTTTCCTGATCGGTAAAATCCATGGCATGGAAAAGAAAGAAAAGAAAAAGATAAAAAAAGTTTTATGGTCAAAAATTCATTCATTTCACTTCTTCCACAAGAAGAAAAAGAAGAAAACAGGGGTTCTGTTGAATTTCAAGTATTAAGTTTCACCAATAAGATACGAAGACTTACTTCACATTTGGAATTGCACAAAAGAGATTTTTTATCACAAAGAGGTCTACAAAAAATTCTGAGAAAACGTCAACGTCTGCTGGCTTATTTGTCAAAGAAAAATAGAGCGCGTTATAAGAAATTAATTGACCAGTTGGATATTCGGGAGCCAAAAAATCGTTAATTAAATCGTTTGAATTAGTATAGTAGTTATTAGATTTTTATTTTGATGAACCTCCTACTTTTTTGAGGAATTCATGAAATAATGAATTAAGGAAGAAAAGATATGACTGTACCGGCTACAAAAAAAGATTTCATGATAGTTAATATGGGTCCTCACCACCCATCAATGCATGGTGTTCTTCGACTGATCGTTACTCTCGATGGTGAAGATGTTATTGACTGTGAACCCATATTGGGCTATTTACACAGAGGGATGGAAAAAATAGCGGAAAACCGAACAATTATACAATATCTGCCTTATGTAACACGTTGGGATTATTTAGCTACTATGTTCACAGAGGCAATAACGGTAAATGCACCAGAACAACTGGAAAATGTTCAAGTACCTAAAAGGGCTAGCTATATCAGAGTAATTATGCTGGAGCTGAGCCGTATAGCTTCTCATTTGTTATGGCTTGGGCCTTTTATGGCGGATATCGGCGCGCAGACTCCCTTTTTCTATATTTTCAGAGAGAGAGAATTGATATATGATTTATTCGAAGCCGCCACAGGTATGCGAATGATGCATAATTATTTCCGCATCGGAGGAGTAGCTGCCGATCTACCTTATGGCTGGATAGATAAATGTTTGGATTTTTGCGATTATTTTTTAACAGGAATTGTTGAATATCAAAAACTCATTACGCGAAATCCCATTTTTTTGGAGCGAGTCGAAGGAGTGGGCATTATTGGTGTAGAGGAAGCAATAAATTGGGGTTTATCAGGACCGATGTTACGAGCTTCTGGAACACAATGGGATCTTCGTAAAATTGATAATTATGAGTGTTACAATGAATTCGATTGGGAAGTCCAATGGCAAAAAGAAGGAGATTCGTTAGCTCGTTATTTAGTACGAATCGGTGAAATGAGGGAATCTATAAAAATAATTCAACAGGCTCTAGAAGGAATTCCTGGAGGACCCTATGAGAATTTAGAAGTCCGACGCTTTGATAGAGCAAAAAATTCCGAATGGAATGATTTTGAATATAGATTTATTAGTAAAAAACCTTCACCCAATTTTGAATTGTCGAAACAAGAACTTTACGTGAGAGTAGAAGCCCCAAAAGGGGAATTAGGAATTTATTTGATAGGAGATAATAGTGTTTTCCCTTGGAGATGGAAAATTCGTCCACCCGGCTTCATAAATTTGCAAATTCTTCCTCAGCTAGTTAAAAGAATGAAATTGGCTGATATCATGACGATACTAGGTAGTATAGATATCATTATGGGAGAGGTTGATCGTTGAAATGATAATTGATACGACAGAAGTACAAACTATCAATTCTTTTTCTATATCGGAATCCTTAAAAGAAGTATATGGACTCATATGGATCTTTGTACCCATTTTGACCCTTATATTGGGAATTACAATAGGGGTACTAGTAATTGTGTGGTTAGAAAGAGAAATATCTGCAGCGATACAACAACGTATTGGGCCTGAATATGCCGGCCCCTTGGGAATTCTTCAAGCTCTAGCAGATGGAACTAAACTACTTTTTAAAGAAGACCTTCTCCCATCTAGAGGAGATGTTCGTTTGTTTAGTATTGGACCGTCTATAGTGGTCATATCAATTCTACTAAGTTATTTAGTAATTCCTTTTGGGTATCGCCTCATTTTAGCCGATCTCAGTATAGGTGTTTTTTTATGGGTCGCCATTTCAAGTATTGCTCCTATTGGGCTTCTTATGTCAGGATACGGATCGAATAATAAATATTCCTTTTCAGGTGGTCTACGAGCTGCTGCTCAATCTATTAGTTATGAAATACCATTAACTCTATGTGTGTTATCAATATCTCTACGTGTGATTCGTTGAACATGAACTTTATACTTCTTTCCTAGAAGTAAAGGAAAGAAGTTGAATGTAATGTATTGAATAGGTATTTTATTTTTTATTCATCATTCGGGTCAATGAGTTAAACCAGATAGTTATATGAGTGAAACAAAACAACTTAGAAGTTTGCAGTAAGAAGATAAAATCTCATTTCATATGTACAAGAATAAAGTTGAAGTAAACATAAGCAGTGTAAACTGTTTACCCCAAGATTAAGATTCTTTCATTAGTCATCATATCTTGAAGCGGGTGTAAAAGATCAACTGTATGGAGTTTTCATTACTGTCTTGTATTTATTACCATGCCGTAGATCAATCAAAAATCAGTGGACGGTTAGGAACACCAAAGTGCACAAAGGATTAGTAATAGAGATAATGTAAGGTATAAAAAAAGAGATATTTCTACATAAAAAAAAAAAAAAAATTATAAAAAAAATAAAAAAATGAATAACGATATTGATGCATAAAATAAATAAAAGAATAGATAAGAAGAGATTCGTCCACCTCCCATAGATTTGATTCCTTCCCCTATAAAAAAACTTGCAATGCCAACCCCATTTGTAATTCCATCAATTATATATCTATCAAAAAACTGAGTTAGTTCGGTTAATCCCCTTATACCCATGGTAAAAACCCTAGTATAAAAAATGTCTATGTAACCACGATTATATGACCAATTGTATATCCCATTTTTGATTTGGTCCAAGATAATTCTTTTAGGACCACCTTTTACAAATGAATTGATAAAGTTCAAATTCCGTAAAAATGAATAAGCAGACCCATATAAGATATATGCTATGAATAGTCCGGAAATAGCTATACTTACTGAAAAAATTGCATTTGTAAAAAATTCATACCAGTCCACAGAATTACTCGAATTTGGATGGAAAAGGTTTGTGAGTGGAGTTAACCATTTGGATAATATATCCAAATCTATTACTCCTTGATCAAAATGAATTCCTATTGATCCAACAAACAAAGTAAATAATACCAATATAAGCAGAGGAAATAGCATAGTATTGTCCACTTCGCGAGGGTACATGTAAGTGTACTTTTTTTCGAAAGAAGTATTAAAGTATCGTATGCATTTTTTTAGATTATTATCAAATTTATACATATCCTTTGAAAAAAAGAAGACCTTATTATTCATTGTTGATAAAGGTAAATTTCTATTGACTGCTTGGGGTACCTCCTTTCCCCATAGAGATATTGAATAGGACGAACTATTTTTTGTGCTACTGTAATCTTGAAAATGAACGCGCAAATGTCCATCAAAGGTAAGTAAATACACCCGAAACATATAAAATGCAGTCAATCCTGCTGTGAAACAAGCTATTATTGCGAAAATTGGTGAATACAACCAACTATCATTAAGAATTTCATCTTTGGACCAAAAACAAGCAAGAGGTGGAATACCGCAAATAGAAAGTGTACCTAATAAAAAAGTAGTTCTTGTAATTGGAACATATCTTCTTAAACCACCCATAAGAGCCATATTCTGACTTTTTTCTGGCGAATATCCGACAATAGGTTCCATTGAATGAATAATAGATCCGGATCCCAAAAACAATAAAGCTTTAGAATAGGCATGAGTGATCAAATGGAATAAAGCAGCTCGATAAGAACCTATACCTAGAGCTAACATAATATAACCCAATTGAGACATTGTAGAATAGGCTAAACTTCTTTTTATATCTCTTTGAGCAAGAGCCAAAGTAGCTCCTAGTAGTACTGTTATTACACCTATTAAAGATATGAAATTCATTACGTAAGGTATAGCTATGAAAATAGGAAGAAGTCGAGCTACAAGAAAAATTCCTGCTGCTACCATAGTAGCAGCGTGTATAAGAGCCGAGATGGGAGTGGGTCCTTCCATGGCATCGGGTAACCATACGTGAAGGGGGAATTGTGCGGATTTAGCAACTGCACCAATGAATAATAAAGAGGCACACAAAGTAGCAAATAAAGAACTGACCCCATTATTATGGATCAAGTTATTAGTTATTTCGAACAAATCCCGAAATTCTAAACTACCTGTTATCCAATAAAAACCTAAAATTCCTAATAATAAACCAAAATCCCCTACACGATTAGTTACAAAAGCTTTTTGACAAGCACTTGCTGCAGTCGGTCGTGTGAACCAAAATCCTATTAATAAATAGGAACACATCCCCACCAGTTCCCAAAAAATATAAATTTGTATCAAATTGGAACTGGTAACTAATCCCAACATGGAAGCATTGAAAAAACTCATATAAGCAAAAAATCTCAGATATCCTTGATCGTGAGACATATAATTGTCACTATAAATAAGAACCAAGATTCCAACAGTAGTAATTAGTATTGACATAATAGAACTAAGTGGGTCGATCAAATATCCGAACTCTAAGGAAAAATCATTATTGATGGTCCAAGACCATAGATATTGATAGATGGAACTTCCATGTATTTGTTGAATAGATAAATTGGCTGAAAACCCCATAACTATACTTAACAGTAAAACACTAGTAAAAGCCCATATACGACGAATATTTTTTGTTGCTGTCGGAATCAGTAGAAGTCCAAATCCTATTGACACAGTAACTGGAAGTGGAAGAAAAGGTATTATCCATGCATATTGATATGTATGTTCCATAAGAAAACAAAATGAAATCTTTAATCATTCTACTATTCTAGTCTAGTCTTAGTAGAATATTCTATTCTGGTAATTTATAGCCATATTATATAGTATAATAAGAAAAATAGTATAATAATAAAAAAGAGTTATATCAAAAGGAGTACTTGATTCTAATATAGATACTATGATCCATATTTAATTTAAATAAAAAGGACCTAGTTATCCTATTTGTTCATTTTTTTATAGTAATTCCCTAACTCCCTCTGTAACTCCTTCTGAAACTGATTGATTGGATTCCAATACAATAAGGAAAACTTATGTTTTGATTGGATTCCAATACAATAAGGAAAACTTATGTTTTGATTGGATTCCAATACAATAAGGAAAACTTATGTTCATCGGAAGATACTCCTTACTTCGTATAGAACTGAAATAAAGATGACTGAGGTTATCTTTATTGGGTAATGAAATATCTTGTTTAACAGATTAACTACTAGTTTGAATTGTAATTTGAATGACAAACATAGCACTCTGCGCTTAATCAATTAATAGAAAAAACTCTTTTTCCAAAAAAAATTTCCTTCCTTTCTTCTACTTGTATTTTTTATCCCTAGTGTTTGTTGTATATGTGATATGTGATGCATACATATGCGTAATTAATACATATATTATATGTTTGTTTTGGTTTTAATATATATGTTTTAATAATATGTTTTAATAAAATTATATGTTTTAATAGGTTTTAAATATATTTGAAAATGCTTTTTAAAAAACTATTCTACCAGGGAATAAGTATAGATAATGACTAAAAGGAACAATCCATTTTGAACAAAACAATACATGTCTTTCACATACAACGATAAAAACTGGTAACCCTTTTTGAATGGCAGTCCCCAAAAAGCGTACTTCTATGTCAAAAAAACGTATTCGTAAAAATATTTGGAAAAAAAAAGGATTTTTAGCTGCAGTAAAGGCTTTTTCCTTAGCTAAATCGGTTTCCACCGGACGTTCAAAAAGTTTTTTTGTGCAACAAACAAATAATAAAGTCTTGGAATAATCGGAATTGACATACTCGAAGAACTTCGAATTTTTTAAGATGAACGATTCACATTAATTAATGTATTGAACTCTTCAATATCAATATGAGTTAGAACTAGCTGTTGTAGTATGTAGATGTGGTATGTAGAATAAAGGTATGTATATCGAATTCTGAATATTTTTTTCTATCTACTTTTCACAATAGAAAAATATTTTTCTATTGTGAAAAGTAGAGTATGATTACGATAGAAATGAAAATTCTTTTGTTTCTTATATGCCTAACAAAAACCAAATTTGTTTGGTAAATCTTACCATTATATATATAATGAAGAGTATTAATACTCTAATGGTACTAAGGAATGATACTAAGGTGTCGAAATCGTTAGAAAATTTCAAATTCTTTTGATTTAGTGATGAAATTGTTATACATATGAAATTTTAATCCTGGTTATTTAATTTTCTTCATTGAAAAAAAAATCTTTTTCATTTTGTTTGAATCTATGAAATAAAATCGGATAAATAAAAAACGAATCAAAAAATAGAAAAGGAACAATTCTTAGTTCTATACCTCAAACCTCGACCGACAACAAAACTATTGAGTTCTAACTGTTTTGGAAGAACTTAGTTTCTAGTACGCGAAAGTTTATTATTAAAACTAAACTTACAATGATCCCAACTAAAGATTATTTTTTTTGAATATAGATTCAAATAGGATTGAATAGAGATTAAAATAGGAATTTAAATGAATCTTTATTTATCGATTCTAATGTTTACTAAACTATATTGAATCCTTGATTCTCGACGATTCAACGTGAATTGACTATTATTATTTCAAGTAAGCCGCCATGGTGAAATTGGTAGACACGCTGCTCTTAGGAAGCAGTGCTAGAGCATCTCGGTTCGAGTCCGAGTGGCGGCATCCTATAAATCCTAGAAAATAAATCCTCTAAAAGAGACACAACGAATCCTATAATGTATTCAATTCTCGATTTCAATTCTCTAATGGGACCCCCCCTTTTATGATATTTACAACTTTAGAACATATATTAACTCATATCTCTTTTTCGATAATTTCAATTGTGATTACGATTCATTTAATGATCTTATTAGTCCGCGAAATCGTAGGATTGCGTGATTCATTGGAAAAAGGGATGATAGCCACTTTTTTCTCTATAACAGGATTATTAGTTTCTCGTTGGGTTTCTTCAGGACATTTTCCATTAAGTAATTTATACGAGTCATTAATCTTCCTTTCGTGTAGTTTCTCCATTATTCATATGATTTCCAAGATGGGGAACCATAAAAATGATTTAAGCACAATAACCGCACCAAGTACCATTTTTACACAAGGCTTTGCCACGTCGGGTTTTTTAACTGAAATGCATCAATCCGCAATATTAGTACCTGCTCTACAATCTCAGTGGTTAATGATGCACGTAAGTATGATGTTATTAAGCTATGCAGCTCTTTTATGCGGATCATTATTATCAGTCGCTCTTCTAGTCATTACATTTCGAAAAAACATCGATATTTTTTGTAAAGGTAATAATTTCTTAATTAAGCCATTTTTCTTTGGTGAGATTCAATATTTGAATGAAAAAAGAAGTGTTTTTAAAAACACTTCTTTTCTTTCATTTCGAAATTATTATAAATATCAATTGACTCAACGTTTGGATTATTGGAGTTATCGTGTCATTAGTTTAGGATTTACCTTTTTAACCATAGGCATTCTTTGTGGAGCAGTATGGGCTAATGAGGCATGGGGATCTTATTGGAATTGGGACCCCAAAGAAACTTGGGCTTTTATTACTTGGACCATATTCGCGATTTATTTACATACTAGAACTAGAATACATATTAGAAGTAGAACAAATCAAAGTTTGAAAAGTACGAATTCGGCACTTGTGGCTTCTATAGGATTTCTTATAATTTGGATATGTTATTTTGGAATCAATCTATTAGGAATAGGTCTACATAGTTATGGTTCATTCACATTAACATCTACTTGAATAAACTACACAGATAAATAATTGAATAAACTACATAAAGAATACATAAGAACATCATCCCATATATATATATAAAGCTTCTTGTTTGTGCGAGTTTTTGAGAACCGTTTGAATCATTCCTTATTCAAAACGGTTCTCAAAAACTAAAAATGCATCTCATTACAATTCTAATTCACTTTGTTCTTTTGCATTGTACAGCGAACGATTTTAAAAATCTCAAAATCAAAGACAAAAATTCGATTTCCGTATTATTAATGAAAGACTATCGATGAAAGTAATTAGATAGGATAGCTTGCACCCTGTCAACTGATAGCGAGAGAACGAAATCCGGATAAATACCAATACCTATTACGGGTAGAAAGATACAGATTGAAACAAATAGTTCTCGTGGTCCAGAATCCGCAAAATTAGAGTTTGGAACATTGAATAGCTTGTATCCATAGAACATCTGACGTAACATAGATAATAAATAAATAGGAGTTAATATCATTCCAATTGCCATTACAAAAGTAATTAGCATTTTGGGCATTAAAAGGTATTTTGGACTAGTAATTATTCCAAAAAATACTAATAATTCCGCAACAAAACCACTCATTCCTGGCAATGCAAGAGAAGCCATCGAAAAACTACTGAACATGGTAAATAGTTTTGGCATTGGGATCGATATCCCCCCCATTTCGTCGAGATAAACAAGACGTATTCTATCACAACTCGTTCCTGCCAAGAAAAAAAGCGCAGCACCAATAAATCCATGAGAGAGTATTTGTAAAATGGCACCGTTGAGTCCCATTCCGGTTATAGAACCAATTCCTATAATTGTGAAACCCATGTGAGATACAGAGGAATAGGCTATTCTTTTTTTTAAATTCCGTTGACCGAGAGAGGTTGAAGCTGCATAGATTATTTGAATCGTTCCCACTATTACCAACCAGGGAGAAAATATAGAATGAGCGTGGGGTAATAATTCCATGTTGATCCGAATAAGTCCATATGCGCCCATTTTTAATAAGATTCCAGCTAGAAGCATACATGTACTGTAATGTGCTTCTCCATGGGTATCTGGTAACCACGTATGTAGGGGTATAATCGGCGATTTGACAGCATAAGCAATAAGGAATCCAAAATATAATATTATTTCCAATGCCACAGGATATGATTGATTAGTTAATTTTGAAAAATCTAATGTGGGTTCATTAGGGCCATATAAACCCATACCTAGAACTCCTATTAAGAGAAAAATGGAGCCCCCCGCAGTGTACAAAATAAACTTTGTGGCCGAGTAGAGACGTTTCTTTCCTCCCCACATGGATAAAAGTAAATAAACAGGAATTAATTCTAACTCCCACAGCATGAAAAAAAGTAAAAGGTCTCGAGAAGAAAATAATCCTATCTGACCGCTGTACATTGCTAACATGAGAAAATAGAACAATCGCGAATTTCGAGTAACTGGCCAAGCCGCTAAGGTAGCTAAAGTAGTGATAAATCCTGTCAGTAAAATAGGTCCTATGGAAAGCCCATCGATTCCCAGTTTCCAGTGAAAATCAAAAATATCTATCCATTTTAAATCTTCCTCCAATTGGGTTAATGGATCGTCCAATTGGAAATGATAACAGAAAACATAGGTCGTTAGAAGGAGCTCCAACGAGCATATACATATAGCATACCATCTAAACATCTTATTTCCTTTATGAGGAAGAAAGAAAATGGAAGAACCGACGGATATCGGCAAAACAACAAGTATTGTTAACCAAGGAAAATAACTCGTTATAAAGACAAGATACGTTTTGACCAGAAAAACCCGTGCTCGGAATAGAATAATATATTTTCTCGAGTACGGGCTTTTGTCGGTAAAGAGGAATCAATTGATTCAAGTGGATTTTTTTGTAACGTATCAATAACCTAGACCCATGCTGCGAGTTGTTTCATATGATAAATAAACACGGACACTCAAAAAATCCGTTGGACAGGCGGATTCACATCTCTTACAACCCACACAGTCCTCGGTTCTTGGTGCGGAAGCAATTTGCTTAGCTTTACATCCGTCCCAAGGTATCATTTCCAATACATCTGTGGGGCAGGCTCGTACACATTGAGTACACCCTATACATGTATCATAAATTTTTACTGAATGTGACATTGGATCTATAAATTCCAGGTTTGAACATCAAAAATTTTCAATCTGGTAGAAAATTAGTATTTATATTATAGACACCAGACGAAGCAGTGGTTTATTAAAATTTTAAGAATCAATATATTTCTAAATCTGTTCATGAGAAAAAGCCAAGAGACTTTGATTTCCGTTTCAAAAATCATGATCATACGAGCCACATGTGTAAATTAAAATTGGCCGACAAAACAAATTGATCAATCATTCAAATCAATATTTCAATATTCATATTTGAAATATGAATATATAAAAATAAAACTAAATTATATTCATATTTGAAATATGAATATATAAAAATAAAACTAAATTAGTAATTTAATTTATTTTCGTAATATGATTAACATATTATTATTTAATAATATTATTTTTATTATTTTATTATAATATTTATAATATTATACAGTATATTATTATTATAATATTTATAATATTATACAGTATATTTATATTATTATATAATAACAATAACAGTATATTATTATATAATACATTAAAAATACAATAATACATTAAAAATACATTAAAAACATTAAAATTAAAATACATTAAAATTAAAATACATTAAAATTTGAAATACATTAAAATTAAATACATTAAAACTAAATAAAATAAACAAATAAAAAACGAAATAAAAAAATTATAATACCAATAAAATTAAGAATATAATTATTTTCCATTAATGGAATATGAAAGTGAAAGAATAGAAAAAGAATAGAAAAATATTCCAATTTAATTTTTATTTTCTTATGCTTTATCATGTTGTGCGGTGTCTTGATTTATATGATCATTATAACTGATTATTCAATATATGATCATGATAATTATCACTAATTATTCAACAAATTCGATTGATTGATACGAGTTGATTTTCTGTTTCGATGAATCGACGAAACAATAGCTAGACCAATAGCTGCTTCAGCAGCTGCAACAGCTATAATAAAGATTGAGAAAATGTTTCCTTTTAATTGGCGACTATCAAATATATCAGAAAATGTTACAAGATTAATATTAACCGAATTTAGTATAAGCTCAAGACACATAAGTGCTCTAACCATGTTTCGACTTGTGATCAATCCATAGAGACCGATAGAAAATAAATAAACACTCAAAAAAAGTACATGCTCGAACATCATTGACTAACTCCTTATCAATCTCGATTCATTTCAATATGAACAATTCAAGCGATTCGATTTTTTATTTATTTAGAACTTCTAATTCTAAAAACTTTTTAATTCTTTTAAAATTCTAAGTATTTATTATTGGCGAGCCATAGTAATTGCACCTATCAAGGAAACTAAAAGAATTATAGAAATTAGTTCAAAGGGAAGATAAAAATCTGTCGATAAATGAATCCCAATTTGTTGAACGTTACTTATTAGGTCCTGTTCTATAATCTGGTTTGATCTTGTAGTCCAAATAATTCCGTACCATGACGTATCTGGTATAGTAGTAATTAGTGAAAAAAGAATACTTGTACAAACCAGTGAAGTGACTCCATCTCCAATGGTCCAAAAATACGAATCATTGGAATATTCTGAACCATTCATGAACATTACCGCAAATATGATTAAGACATTTACGGCTCCCACATAAATAAGTAGCTGTGCGGCAGCTACAAAAAAAGAGTTCGATGGAATGTAGAATAAGGATATACAAACAAGAACCAATCCCAACGAAAAAGCAGAATAAATAGGATTGGTAAGTAATACTACCCCCAGACCCCCTAGTATAAGAACTGACCCCAGAAATGCTACAAGAATATCATGTATTGGTCCAGGTAAATCCATTATGTATAATATGTAAAAAAAATATAAGTCAAATCATGACCTTACTAAATGGTCCAGGAAAGGAAAAGGGTTACCCCATTTTTTATTGTATATGATATGTTCCTATTTATTGTATATGATATGTTCCTAATTGAATTAAATCTTAATATGGATTAATTTTATATTAATTTTATATATGGATATTAATCATTTATATAGATTTATATAGATATTATTTATATATAGATATAATTATTAATAGATATTAATTTTATATATAGATATAATTATTTTATTGGGCCAATCCTACTTACTTTTTATCCAAAAGAAAAAGAATAAAAAAAGTAGTTGAAATTGTATATTTCGAAATTCCCGTGAGAAATATATTATCAGTTTAAATCAAAGAGTGGTTCTCACCAATCTATAGTTACTAATTATTATTTGTAGTTACTGACCAATTATTATTTAATAATTATTTGTAGTTACTGACCAACCAAAATAAAAAAGTTTTGATCTTTTATATCAAAACAAAATCTTAGTAATCGGTAATCGTTCTTGAATCAAAGGGTTTATCTTTATCTATTTTGATTTGAGTCGAATTCATAACTGTTTGAATTGTGTAATCTCCAATTACTGACATTGGTAACCGACTCAAAGCAATTTGATTATAATTCAATTCGTGACGATCATAAGTAGAAAGCTCATATTCTTCAGTCATGGATAAACAGTTTGTTGGACAATACTCGACACAGTTACCACAAAATATACAGACCCCGAAATCAATACTATAATTAAGCAATTGTTTCTTTTTCATATCTCTTTCCAATCTCCAATCAACAACAGGTAGATCTATTGGGCATACACGAACACATACTTCGCAAGCAATACATTTATCAAATTCAAAGTGAATTCGACCACGAAAACGCTCTGATGTAATTGATTTCTCATAAGGATATTGAATAGTTACAGGTAAACGGTTTGTGTGGGATAAGGTAATTATGAAACTTTGACCAATATACCTTGCAGCTCGTATTGTTTGTTGACCATAATTCATGAACCCAGTTACCATGGGAAACATATTGTAGATATCCATAAATAAATTGATGTTTCTTTCTCTTGTTTGAAAGAGGTTATGAATCTAGAATATCGTTATCGTATTCTGTTATTTATAGTGAAACAAGTTGGGAAGAGGTTGTCAATAATAGATTACCCAAAGAAATAGGTAAAAGAAATTTCCATCCAAGATTTAATAGCTGGTCCATTCTCATCCTAGGTAAAGTCCATCTTGTTGTGATAGAAATGAACAGAAACAAATAAGCTTTAACTAATGTAATAAAGATACCAATTGTCATTCCAAAGACTCCAGCTATTTTTTTTATTCCGAAAAGCTCAGGAATGGATATGTACGGAATAGATAAATTCCACCCACCTAAGTAAAGAACCGTTACGAATAACGAAGAAGCTAATAGATTTAGGTAAGAAGCAAGATAAAATAAACCAAATCTGATACCTGAATATTCGGTTTGATAACCTGCTACTAATTCCTCCTCCGCTTCTGGTAAATCAAAGGGCAATCTCTCACATTCAGCTAGAGAAGAAATTATGAAAACTATAAATCCTATGGGCTGACGCCATAGATTCCACCCCCAAAAGCCATATTTGGACTGTGCTTCAACTATATCAACTGTACTTGAACTGTTAGATAATTATAGTCGATAATAACATTACTGTTTCCATCGCTATTCCAAAACCGTACATGAGACCTCAGCTTCATACGGCTCCTCTATGGCCACAAATAAATGTAAGGACCGGTTCGATATTATCACCCCTTTCTTTTGGGGTAACTAGAATAAAGATATATCAGAGAGTCCAAAATTAAACCAATGGAATTCCGTTTGCTAGAATAAAAAAAGTGCTTCGGAATTAATCTCATCCCTTATGATAATAAAAATGTATTTTTCTTTGTTCGGTAATAACTCAGCCCTTCAATAAAATACTCGTTATATCAATAAATCTAAAGAATTTAAAGAATTAGGAATTGGTCCATTAATTGTGATAAAAATTCCACCCATATGGATGGGAAAAAAGAATAAATAAATAAAATATCTTTTTTTATTCATTCGATTATTACATTCGATTATTACATTCCATTTCTTTTGTTCCTGTTCTTCTATCTCAGAAGAGGGTACTTTGAAAAAATAAAAAAAAAAAGAATAAGGGATTAATTCGTTCTGGATAGTCATTTATTTAATCAGTGAATAGGAGCATACTCTAGATCGGAATCGTAGGGAAGTACTGCTTGATCATTTCTACCAACTTAAAGTCCCTATTTTGATTCGTTATTCATTTTTTTATTTTTTTATAATTTTTTTTTTTTTTTTATGTAGAAATATCTCTTTTTTTTATACCTTACATTATCTCTATTACTAATCCTTTGTGCACTTTGGTGTTCCTAACCGTCCACTGATTTTTGATTGATCTACGGCATGGTAATAAATACAAGACAGTAATGAAAACTCCATACAGTTGATCTTTTACACCCGCTTCAAGATATGATGACTAATGAAAGAATCTTAATCTTGGGGTAAACAGTTTACACTGCTTATGTTTACTTCAACTTTATTCTTGTACATATGAAATGAGATTTTATCTTCTTACTGCAAACTTCTAAGTTGTTTTGTTTCACTCATATAACTATCTGGTTTAACTCATTGACCCGAATGATGAATAAAAAATAAAATACCTATTCAATACATTACATTCAACTTCTTTCCTTTACTTCTAGGAAAGAAGTATAAAGTTCATGTTCAACGAATCACACGTAGAGATATTGATAACACACATAGAGTTAATGGTATTTCATAACTAATAGATTGAGCAGCAGCTCGTAGACCACCTGAAAAGGAATATTTATTATTCGATCCGTATCCTGACATAAGAAGCCCAATAGGAGCAATACTTGAAATGGCGACCCATAAAAAAACACCTATACTGAGATCGGCTAAAATGAGGCGATACCCAAAAGGAATTACTAAATAACTTAGTAGAATTGATATGACCACTATAGACGGTCCAATACTAAACAAACGAACATCTCCTCTAGATGGGAGAAGGTCTTCTTTAAAAAGTAGTTTAGTTCCATCTGCTAGAGCTTGAAGAATTCCCAAGGGGCCGGCATATTCAGGCCCAATACGTTGTTGTATCGCTGCAGATATTTCTCTTTCTAACCACACAATTACTAGTACCCCTATTGTAATTCCCAATATAAGGGTCAAAATGGGTACAAAGATCCATATGAGTCCATATACTTCTTTTAAGGATTCCGATATAGAAAAAGAATTGATAGTTTGTACTTCTGTCGTATCAATTATCATTTCAACGATCAACCTCTCCCATAATGATATCTATACTACCTAGTATCGTCATGATATCAGCCAATTTCATTCTTTTAACTAGCTGAGGAAGAATTTGCAAATTTATGAAGCCGGGTGGACGAATTTTCCATCTCCAAGGGAAAACACTATTATCTCCTATCAAATAAATTCCTAATTCCCCTTTTGGGGCTTCTACTCTCACGTAAAGTTCTTGTTTCGACAATTCAAAATTGGGTGAAGGTTTTTTACTAATAAATCTATATTCAAAATCATTCCATTCGGAATTTTTTGCTCTATCAAAGCGTCGGACTTCTAAATTCTCATAGGGTCCTCCAGGAATTCCTTCTAGAGCCTGTTGAATTATTTTTATAGATTCCCTCATTTCACCGATTCGTACTAAATAACGAGCTAACGAATCTCCTTCTTTTTGCCATTGGACTTCCCAATCGAATTCATTGTAACACTCATAATTATCAATTTTACGAAGATCCCATTGTGTTCCAGAAGCTCGTAACATCGGTCCTGATAAACCCCAATTTATTGCTTCCTCTACACCAATAATGCCCACTCCTTCGACTCGCTCCAAAAAAATGGGATTTCGCGTAATGAGTTTTTGATATTCAACAATTCCTGTTAAAAAATAATCGCAAAAATCCAAACATTTATCTATCCAGCCATAAGGTAGATCGGCAGCTACTCCTCCGATGCGGAAATAATTATGCATCATTCGCATACCTGTGGCGGCTTCGAATAAATCATATATCAATTCTCTCTCTCTGAAAATATAGAAAAAGGGAGTCTGCGCGCCGATATCCGCCATAAAAGGCCCAAGCCATAACAAATGAGAAGCTATACGGCTCAGCTCCAGCATAATTACTCTGATATAGCTAGCCCTTTTAGGTACTTGAACATTTTCCAGTTGTTCTGGTGCATTTACCGTTATTGCCTCTGTGAACATAGTAGCTAAATAATCCCAACGTGTTACATAAGGCAGATATTGTATAATTGTTCGGTTTTCCGCTATTTTTTCCATCCCTCTGTGTAAATAGCCCAATATGGGTTCACAGTCAATAACATCTTCACCATCGAGAGTAACGATCAGTCGAAGAACACCATGCATTGATGGGTGGTGAGGACCCATATTAACTATCATGAAATCTTTTTTTGTAGCCGGTACAGTCATATCTTTTCTTCCTTAATTCATTATTTCATGAATTCCTCAAAAAAGTAGGAGGTTCATCAAAATAAAAAATCTAATAACTACTATACTAATTCAAACGATTTAATTAACGATTTTTTGGCTCCCGAATATCCAACTGGTCAATTAATTTCTTATAACGCGCTCTATTTTTCTTTGACAAATAAGCCAGCAGACGTTGACGTTTTCTCAGAATTTTTTGTAGACCTCTTTGTGATAAAAAATCTCTTTTGTGCAATTCCAAATGTGAAGTAAGTCTTCGTATCTTATTGGTGAAACTTAATACTTGAAATTCAACAGAACCCCTGTTTTCTTCTTTTTCTTCTTGTGGAAGAAGTGAAATGAATGAATTTTTGACCATAAAACTTTTTTTATCTTTTTCTTTTCTTTCTTTTCCATGCCATGGATTTTACCGATCAGGAAAAATAAAATAATAATTATTATATTATGTCAATTTTTTTGAATCTAGTACACGCAAAAATTTAGATTTATCCGTTTCTATCTAAATCAAATTTTCCATTTGATTTAGATAGAAAAGAAAAGGATAATATATTTAGAAAAGGATAATATATTTCTGCATTTACGAAAGAGAATGATTTCTTTGCACCTAAAAAGATTCTGTAGATTTCTTTCTAGATTCAATTGAATTGATACACAAGTAAATACGTATCATGTACCAGAACGTAACACACCATATGCGTACATCTTTCGGTTTTTATTTACTGAAAACGGCATGTGATATAGGAAATATACTATTAAATAATTCTGAATCGTGGATACATACGTATCCTTGACATACTGAAACGACTACCATTATTGGTATCAAACCAATAGCGATTCATACAAGCTAAATCTTCTAATCGGTAATTGGGCCAAAGAAACAATTTGCATTTAATTAATTTATTTAAATCCGTATTAAGACGTTTGTCCTCATTCAAAAATTGTTCAGAGTTTCTTATGTTGTTTTCGTTGCAAAATACTGGATTTCTATTCACAATATCCCGATTATGAGAGTTGAAACAAATTAGAATTCTCAATTCTCTACGACGTCTAGGAGATAGAATATTTTCAGGAACAAAGAAATTATAATGATCTTGATCCCCATTCACAAATATATTGCCATGTCGTCCAGTGGATTTTTTAAAATTCTTCTTATCAACATATCTTTTCTTTATGTATTTTCTATTAATTTGGTGTTTACTCTTATCGACCAATGAAATACTTATGGTTTGATATATAATGAATTTTCCATCCCTTCTTAAAGATAGACGAATTGGTTCGATAATTAATATTCCCCTTTTTATTAATTCTGTAAGAGCTTTATCTTTCTGAATCAGCATTACATCCAGATGTATCTCTCCTCTTTGAATCGAGGATATAGTAATTTCCCTTGGATTTATCAATCTAAGTAGGAGACAATATATCCTAACATTATTAAAAATTTTTTGATTCAAGGGGTCATCCCATCTTAATTGAAAAATAAAAAATTTTTTCAGGAACAAATCTAGTTCTCCTTCCTTATTTTTCTTGGATTTTTTTTTTTTTTTACCTTTTTTAATGTTTGATCTCGTGCAATCCTCTTCAGGATATTCCTTTTGGTTTTGTTTTTGTGGATCTGATACAAGATTTGATTGACCCTCTTTTTCTTGGTTGGAATTTTGAAATTCTATTTTAACGGAATCTTTGATGTTTTGATTTTGACTAATATTTTTTTCATTTTGATTTTGACTAATATTTTTTTCATTTTGATTTTGACTAATATTTTTTTGATTTTGACTAATATTTTTTTGATTTTGATTTTGACTAATATTTTTTTGATTTTGACTAATATTTTTTTGATTTTGATTTTGACTAATATTTTTTTGATTTTGACTAATATTTTTTTGATTTTGATTTTGACTAATATTTTTTTGATTTTGACTAATATTTTTTTGATTTTGATTTTGACTAATATTTTTTTGATTTTGATTTTGACTAATATTTTTTTGATTTTGATTTTGACTAATATTTTTTTCATTTTGATTTTGACTAATATCATTTTCATTTTGATTTTGACTAATATCATTTTCATAATAAATATTAGAAAGAAGTAATTTGATTGGTATGATCCACGGTTTAATCTTATATGCATCAAAAGGTAACACAAATTCTGGGAAGAACCAAGGTTCTAGATTTGATATGGTAGAATAATTTCGATTCATTCCCATCCAATCAAAAAATTTTTTTTGATGAGTCTTAGTCTTAGTATTTTTATAAATTTCGGTACCGATATACATATCGGTCCAGTCCTCAATATCACTATTGTTCTCAATATCACTATTGTTCTCAATATCACTATTGTTCTCAATATCACTATTGTTTCTAAGGCAAAAATGAAGAATTCTATAATCCAAATATTTTCTATCCAGATTTTTATGGGTATCAATAAAATATCCTTTTTTTAGGTAACCATCAATAGTCATATTTAGCAATACATAAAACGATTCGGGTTTCAGTGTGTATGAGTCCTTACTATCCCCATAATTTATATATTCATGTGATAAAAGATCATATCTGTAGTGTTTTTTTAATTTTTCTTTTCGACTCGTCGATAAATCCACTGCATAAAAATTTTCATTCATGTAATGAATTAATCGGTCTTTTTCTTTTTTATATGAATACAATTTCATTGATTCTTTATTTTGAATAGTACAACGTTGATTGACTCTATTTCGCCATTTTTTCGGTACTAATCGAGACCATTTGCTCCGAGAAAAATTATATTGATAATGACCCTTTAACCAGTTTTTCCATTTATTCATTCCAGACTTATTAATTTTCTTATGCCTTGATTTGGAATCAAATATTCCTCGTGTCATACAATAATACTTTATCTTGTCTTTAATAAAAGGATAGGTCCCGTGATCGTGATATTGAAGTACAGATCTCAGGTGATGGTTGTTAAATAATTGGGTTTGTGACAATTTGTAAAATACATATGCTTGGGACAAGGAAGATAAGTCGTGATAAGTGTTTAAATCATTTCTAATATTAGGATTAGAAAAGGACTTTTTTATAGTCGAAATAAAGTTCATTGTATCTTGATCTGTTTCATCAATTCCTTCTTGATTTCTTTCATCGTTGTAAATGGATTCATTGATAATTGTTTTTTTAAAAGGTTGTGCATTAACCTTAGAAATGGTAACCATACATTGCAAGATATCTATGTATATTTTTTCAATGAAAGATTTCATAAAATAATGTGATTTGCGTATTAATCGGGTATTTTTTCTTTGAAGTATCTGCCAAATATGTTTTTGTAATTCCGGTCTTTTATCATGATAGGCTGGAACTATTTTCTTCTTGTCTTTTGTGATTCCTTCTATTTGATTCCTTATTGTGATTGTCTTATCAGCAAGATCTTTCATTTTTTTTTCTATGAGTAAATAATTTGTCCAATTCATAGATCGAATTTGAATGGTCGATTCGTGAATAATCTGATTATTTTTTTTTGAATCTTTTGCATTTTCATTTGGTTCATGTACTTTTCCCTTCCTCAATTCAAATAAAGAAATTTGGTTCACTTTTTCAAGTTTCTTCATTATTCGTTTTAGAACTAGAACTGTTCGTTTTAGAACTAGAACTATTCGTTTTAGAACTAGAACTATTCGTTTTAGAACTCGTTTTAGAACTCGTTTTAGAACTAGAACTATTTTGATGACCCATCTTGTTTTTTCTTTTGAAACTTTTAGAGAGTTCTTTTTTACTTTTCTAATTATTTTTTTGAGTTCCTTATATATGGGTTCAAAAAAAGAAGGTTGGTTTCGGGGAGAACCAAAAGGGAGTTCCGTTTCCATTCCCCAAACTGTTAAAAAACTAAAATTTTCTTTTTTTCCTTTTTTTTTCATTGGATCTCCATGATGAGATCGTATTTTAGATCTTCGCCAAGGTTTTAAACGAAAAGGAAATAAAATCTTTATCTGAATACCATCTGTTAACCAATCTTTGGGAAATTCTGTTTCTGATAATGGAACACCATTATAGGTGCATTTAACATGTATTTCTCTATTCCATTCCTTCAAATCCTCATACCACTCGGGGAATTGGAATAATAACATACGTCCAATATTTTTAGCTATTATCAATGAAGGCAATACAATGTTTTTTCTAAAAAAAGATTGGGTTATCAGCATCAAACCTCTTATTGCTTGAGCAAATATAATGCTATCCCAAATTTCTGATATTGTTATCCGTTCATCTTCCTCTTTTTTTTTTTTCTCCTCGTCTTTTTTTTTCCCAGTGTTTGTCTCTTCCTCTTCCTCCTCAAAGTCGGAAGTTTCGGATTCTGGGTTTCCCCCCACGGAATTCCTAAAAATAAGATTAATTATTCGATATCTATATCTATCAAAAAAAGAAAAAAAAAAGAATCTATCAAAAAAAGAAAAAAAAAAGACTTTGTCTATTCGATCCAAAAAAAGCGGGGAATGAACATTTGTTTGAAATATTTCCCAAATAACTGTTTTACGTCTTTGAGCACGCATGGATCCTTGGATTATACCCCGATTAAAATCTGGTTGTTGCGAATAACGTATCAAAGCCACCTCTTCTGCTTCTGCTTGATCAATATTATCAGTATCGGTATCCGGATCCGGATTG
>PYDT01000238.1:67500-72500 GCA_004837865.1 Musa balbisiana
ATGAATCAACAATTCGAAGTACCTTTCTTGCGTATTCTTGATGAACCAGCATTTATACATAGATGTAGAAGGTTTTGTTTGGGAAGTAATAAGCACCTTTGACATCTCTTCATCTGCAAAGAATTCTCGACGTGAAAACACAGAGACAAAGGGCTGATCTTTGAATAGGAAAAAGAATGGATCCGCAGGGTCCCAAATGAATTGGCTTACTCGAAAAAAGCCTTGTTCTTTGGAAGATCTATCTCGTGTCTGGTACTGCATGGTTTCACTCTGCAAGAACTCCGAATCATTCTCTTGAAGCTCATCCTCTTCATGATAAAAGGTCCGCTTGCCCCGAGCCCGATAGAGAAAAGTGGGCTTTTCAATACAATCACATAGTTTGCCACAAGGGCGCCATATTCTAGGAGCCCAAACTATGTGATTGAATAAATCCTCCTTTATCTGTTGCAGGTCGACGACCTCTTCCTCTTCTTCAAACTCCGATTCGTATTTTTCATATAGAAATCTCTGATCAACGATAGAACAAGATCTGTTTTGCATCATATCTAACTGTTCGGACCGAAGAAGTAATGTCACTCGATTATTATCAAACTGACTGCAATCTTTTTCTGTCCGTGAGGGTCCCACCAGAGCGCCTTCTACTTCTAATAGGCCATGAACTAGATCAGAATCATTCTCAACGAATCTATAAGAAGTGATCCGATTTTTTTCATCAGGTCCGGGTGAAGACCAAAGATCTTGAGCGACCGATCCGGCAGAACAACTCAAAAGATAAAGAAGTATCGTTAATTTCTTCATGCTCGTTCCAAGTTCGAAGTACCATTTGTACAAATAAGAATCCCCTTCTGATCTCTTCTTCATATAGATAGATATAGGATCTATGGGGCAATTACTTAGAAGTACATTTTGTGCAACAGCCCTTCCTATCTGATAGAAAAGGATCCCATGATCCTGAACCGATCTTACCTGGGATCGCAAATCCCAAGTTTGTCTATGAAGAGCTAATCTAATTGTATTAGTTTCTATAATTGATTTCTTCTGTGTAATACTAATTGATAGGGCCTCATTGATAAGTGCTACAAGATCTCGTACATTGGAACCCATGGTTATGGACCCCAATCCGTTAGTATGGAACATTTTCTTTTCCAAGTGAAATCCCCTAGTATATGAAAGAATGAAAAAGTGCTTTCGTTGTTGCGGAATAAGAAGCCTTCGTATCTTAATGCATGTATTTAATTTATTCGGAGCTATTAGAGCGGGATCCACTTTTTGGGGAATATGAGTCGAAGCAATAACAAGAATATTTCTAGTGGAACATCTTTCACAATCTCTGGAGAGATAGTTCTCTAATAGACCGAGGGATAAGTAATTCGACTCATTCATATACAGATCATGAATGTTTGGAATCCATATTATGCAAGGAGACATTGCTTTTGCTAATTCGAATTGAAAGGTGATATCAAATCGGTCTATTTTCGGCGTCATATACATAGTTAGCAGCTCCGTATCAAGGTCATCATCAATATCGTCACTATCATCAATATCGATATCGTCACTATCATCAATATCGTCACTATCATCAATATCGATATCGTCACTATCATCAATATCGATATCGTCACTATCACTATCCTACTATCATCAAAATCGATATCATCAATAAAATAATCTTTAGGCTTGTCATCCGGGAACTTGTTCGGAAATACCGTAATGAAAGGAACATAGGGGTTTGTCGCTAGGTATTTGACCAAATAGGATCGTCCAGTTCCTATAGAACCTATCACTAAAATACTCCTAGAAGGGGATAGGGCTAAGCGGAGCGAAAAGGGTTTTCCATGAGATGGGAAATGAAAACTATTAGCCCCACACGAGGTTTGTGAATAAGTAATTGTCTGATAATGAGCAAGGAATATCCGTCTTTCTGCTAAACAGGATCCATTGAACTCATAATTCATTATATACTTGTCAACTAAGTATCGTAAGTAAATTGATCCCGGTTGTTCAATCATTTGATAACCAGAGTCATTCTTTGATAAATGATCACTATGAGTCAGACTCAATAGAATTTGATCAATCCTTTTTTCTGTCGTTAAGGTGGAGAACTGAACCAAGAATTCTCTTTCTTCATCATCAATCGAATCACTGTTCGCGACCCAGGATTCTATTTTCTCATCAATCCAATCACCGTTCACCTTTTTTCTTTTTCTTATCAATGAATAGATCTCTTTACTTGTACGACTTAGATGTCTCGTATTTCTCGAAAAAGTGATTCGATTGATGGGATTTGGTATGATACTTATGAGATTGATGGGATTTGATATGATACTTATGAGATCGATGAGATTGATATTCAAATATTTCTTCCTAGAACGTATTGATTTGACCCCACAAGCGACCAATAGCATGTTGCCACCAAAAGCAAAAGCAAAACCCCGTATTTCTTCCAGAGAATCTCCTAATTGTTTCAGAACAACTAGAAAGAGATTCTTTAACCAGAAAGAATTCAGTTCAGATGTAGGATACCCATCCAAAAGTTTTCGCAACTCAATCATGTATGATGGAATCATCAAAGATTTGATCTTTTCTAACTCTGTCTGTAACTCACTAGAGGCTTGGGAAACAAAGAGAAGATGTATACGAACGAGATATCCAGCAACAAGAAGAAGGAAAAAGATTGAATAGAGGAACTCCAACTCCCGAGCATTTGTTGATCTCAGATGTGTCCATATCAATGGAACGGGTGACTCATTATTTCGATGAATCATTTCTTCGGACAGAAGAAGATTCTGTAAACACTCCCTCGAAATCTCACTTATCAGAGTCCATTGTGGAAGAATCTTCTGAGGAATTGGCCATGATATATCTGATCCATGCATAATATCATGAAAAATGGATACAAATTTTAAAATGGATACAAATTTGTGACTGCTACTTAGTATCGACAATGGGTCTGAAAAAGTATCTAAAAGGGTGAAATTTAGATATTTGCACTCTGTCGAAGTAAGGAACCATGGCATATATGTTTGGAACGGATTCCATTTTGTTTGGAACAGATTCCATTTTGAGAGATTTGAAAAAGCACTATCTCGTTGAAAGGTTCTATACATCTGCCGTTTTCTCAACGCATTTCTTTAGAGAAAGACTCCGTTTTTTTTTTCCTCTTTCCGGATGGTAATATTTCTCAGAACATGGAGTGTGAATCAAACCCATGTTTGAATTGAAACTGAGATACGATGCAAGTTCTTCCCTTCTGAATCAGATAGATTCATATCTGAAAGAGGCTGACAATAAGTTCTTCCAAAATTGACTCTTTGTTTCTCTGTTAGAGGTGTTGCAGAAATGTCTGCGATCGAGTAAATAGCTCTACGAACGAATGGCTCGGATCGAATTGGAAGAATTGGAAAACGGAAAGATTTGTACAAGTTATACGTTTTGTCACCACTTTGTGGAAAATCTTTAGGTATGAATATGTTAGATACCTGTGACTCGATTGGTGAAATAGTCTCTCTCTCCAAAAAAATATGTTTTTTTTTACCGACGCACGAAGAAATATTTTGTTGCGAATGAACAAGGTAGTGAGGAATTGTCCATATGTAAGATCATAATTATTGATAATCGGGTCTTTTCCACATAAAAAGGGAATCTTTTTGTTACAATAGAACCAGAAGTGATTTGGATCATTCAAGAATCGAAGTCGATTTGCTTTATAAAAAGAAGATATCAATGAACTTCTATGAAATGGTTTCACGGGATTCAGCCAATTGTCTCGATCATGGAATATCATTGAGAAATAGGAATCCGTGTTATCAAAGGATTTCCTGCGATTATTTCTAGTATAGAATGAGTCAATCATCCACTCTGGTATCTTTTTGAACAAAAATGGTAATGTTGTTCCTCCATTGATAAAGAATTCCGGTCTTTGGGAAGTATCATGATCATCCAATAAGAAGGGTTTCAATTTATTCAAATGAACGATTTGAACACCTATTGATTCTAACAACTGATTGCGGAGTTGATCATTCGGACCTTTCAATTCACGGATGTGGATCTCGGACCTATGAATGGGGATATTCCCGATACTCACAAAGAAAAGGGGAAGTGACTTGGACAAAAAGGGAAGTGACTTGGACAAAAAGGGAAGTGACTTGGACAAAAAGAAACGAAGTGACTTGGACAAAAAGAAACGAAGTGACTTAGACAAATTTTGTTTGTCGATAGCCTCGGACCAATCAATCGAATATTGATTAATACGTAACCGATCGAACACTACTTGAAAACGGTTCTTCTGTTCAGAAACGAAATGTTCCAAATGTTCCTGGAAATTCTTGCTCTCATTGGACCATTTGTATCTATATACATCAGGATCCCGATTCATGGATCTCTCGGTTCGAGAAAAAAGAGGATCAAACCATTTCTTCTGACTCTTTTTCAAATTCGATAAATGTTGGTTGATCGTATATTTCATTATAGTTATATGATTCAGAGTATCATTTCCTATTTGATCCCTTTGAATTCCATATTCGAAGTTGCGATCGGATCTATTCATTAAAAAGAATCGATTAGATACATTTCTTATGTACCCATAGGTGCTATATTGGATTTGAATCAGATTTCGGATCAATCTATATTGATTGACTGCCTCCATTATGTTGTTGCTAGCAAATACCGCTGTTTTTAGTTTTGGATCTTCCGAATCATTCCCGCAGTAGATCCGGACCGATTTTTTTCTGATCCTTCGATAAAAAGATTCATTCTCTTCATAAAAAGAGGAGGTAGAACCAATAAAGATTTCTTTTTCGATTCATCTCTGGAGTTGAATACCTCATTCAAGAATTTTTTTTGATCCAACCCGTAGGAATCAATAGAAAAGGCAAATCCCCTATGATACACCAGATCCGGCTCGGTTATTGATAGAGTGAATAGATCTGCCATTTCTTGAAATCTCTCTTCTGATTCAAAATCGTGGTGTAACGTGTATCCCCTTTTGTTCCGGTCATGGA
>PYDT01000238.1:80000-100000 GCA_004837865.1 Musa balbisiana
TTCGTTCAAGAAAGGCTCCAAAAGATGTTAATCGTAAATAAGAAGATTGTTTACGAAGAAAAACTAATACAAATTCACATTCAGATACATAAAAATTATATAAGAACCAAAATAGTCTTTTATTTTCTTTTGAAAAAACATAAATAGATTTCTTCGGAGTAATGAGACTATTCCAATTATAATATTCGTAGAGAAAGAACCGCAATAAATGCAAAGAGGGAACATCCTGGATCCAGGATTGAAGGATTTGGACCAGGATTTCCATATGGATGGGATGAGGTATTAGTATATCTGACAGATAATTTAAATGCGATAATTTATCCTCTAAAAAAGGAAATATTGAATGAATAGATTGTAAATTATGAGATTTTGGTATTTTTTTTTCTTCAAGGGAAGATACTAATTGCAACGAGAATGGAATTTCCACAATGACTGCAAAACCTTCTGATATCATCTGAGAAAAAAAATGGGAATAAAAATAATTGTTGTGCCCAACGAATCGATTTTGGTAAGAATCATTAACCGAATAAATCAAATAATTTTGTTGATACATTCGAATAATTAAGCGTTTCACAAGTACTGAACTAAATTTATTGCCATAACCCCCAAAATTAACGGGTTCATAAAAAATTGAACTATTTAAACCCTGATCATAAGCAAATACGTAAATATACTCCTGAAAAAGAAGTGGATATAGAAAGTATTGTTGCCGAGATCTATCTTTTTCTAAATATCCTTGTAATTCTTCCATTTACATTTCCACTTGAAGCAGGGGTAGGAGGCATTTATTGGGTTATCAAATGATACATAGTGCAATATGGTCAAAACAGGGTATTTTGTATTCTATTATGTATATAGAATACAATAGTAATAAAAATATATACCCCGAAAAGGAAACAGGGAGTCCAATCAATAGATCTTTTTATTCTCTTTTTCTATCGAATTGGTTTATCTTCGTTGTTTATCTTCGTTATAATTACAAGAGGATAACAAACCCTTTATTTTTGCAACCCGATCGCTCTTTTGACTTTGGAATTTATTCTCTTTATCAGTATACTGTTTCTTCTACACATCCGTTTCTAATCCATAATAAAGAATAGTTAGGATTCATTAAAAAAAAAAAAAAGGAAAAAGAATCAATGGTCCACCCACAGGAGAACTCACCCTTTCCCGTATCAGGCACTAATCTATTTTTAACGTCTAATTAGATCGGGTAATCGTTCAATTCAAATTAAGAACATAAGCTCGTTGCTTTTTGTTTTACCAGAATTGGAACCATAGGCTCTATCCATTTATTCACTAGACCCAACTGTAAATGTGAATTTGTTTTGTCCCCTTCCCTTCCAAAAATTTTTTATTTTTGTAGCGATCCAGTAAGGATAAACTAAAATAAAAGTTCCACTTTCATTTTAATTTGTAATTTTTTAATAAAATAAGAAATTTATTTTTATTTTTATTACGACATGCTACTTTTTCCATTCATTACCTTTGAGGATCAGTCGTGGTCTTATAGACTCTACCAATAGTCTGGACGAATTTGTTGCTTCATCCAAATGTGTAAAAGATCATAGTCGCACTTAAAAGCCGAGTACTCTACCGTTGAGTTAGCAACCCGAATAAAATAAAATAAATAGGATATGTAGATACGATCAAAATGAAAAATAAATTAAATTGCACTGCACGACCCCATCAAAACATTGAACTAATAATAAATAAAAAAATATTTTATGATCAATTATACAAAATAAATAAAAAATGTAAAAATAAATAAAAAATGTACAGATCATATTTAAAAACACCAGATTCCTAAAAGAGATGCTCAAATTGTGACAGACCCACCAGTTTTTTATCAATTTTTTTATTTTTGTTAAGTTAAATTCCAAAATACGTCTTATATGACAGTAAACCCAACAATGCAAAACCCATTATTTGAGTAAAAGTGAAGTGAAAACCCAATATGGGGTCTGGATAAAGAGATTTATTTATCTATAATCAATTATATTTGTTCGATACACCATTGTCAATATGAATGCAATGTTGAGAAAACAAATAACAAATAAAGTAAATAAAATAAGGATTTGTATTGGGTTGGCACAACATAAATAAGAAATTTTGATGGAAAAAAATAAGGAAAAGATAAAGAAAAAATCTCGGGTTTATTCAATCAATAGAGGTACAATAAGCAAGATTAATCCCTTGTTTGTTGGTGGATTCCTATAACAAGAAAAAAGTAAATTTAAGTATGAATAGAGCAAGAAAAGGGAAAATTTTAGGTAAAAAATTGTAAGTAAAAAATTATACAAAGATAGATTTTATATTAATCATCTCCCCCCTTTTTTATTAATTTTGTTGTTTTTTCTTTTAATTAACTCGAAGTTTTTTCTTTAAAAAATTCTGCCTTACTTAAAATATCATAAACAGTTCCTGTAGGTTGAGCGCCCTTTTCAAGGAAATATAGAATAGCGGGAACGTTTAAATAAGTTTGATTCTTTATCGGATCATAAAAACCCACTTTTCGAAAATCTCTTCCTTCTCTTCGGGATCGAACATCAATTGCAACGATTCGATAGATGGCTCATTGGGATAGATGTACATAAACAATCCCCCCCCAGAAACGTATAGGAGGTTTTTCTCCTCATACGGCTCGAGCTCGAGAAAAAATTATTTTAATTTCGGTATATCTTTCTGTATATAATATCAAATAGTAAACACAAAATAATGACTCAAATCATAGTCTAATTCATTATTATTATTTTGTTCTTCCTAAAAAAAAAAAAAAAAGAAATTTCATTCGTACTCATAACTCAAGTTGGGTAATTCTGACAGAATTCGAAGGGAAATCCTTAGACATTTATTGAGCCGTCTCTAACCTCTTTTGTTTGTCTCATCTCGAATCTATTTTTATTCCTGATTCTGATCCAATTTTTGAGACAATTGAAAATAGTGTTTCCTTGTTTCGGAATCCTTTATCTTTGCTTTGTAAAATCATTGGGTTTAGACATTACTTCGGTGATCTTTACTCCTTTCAAAAGGGCAGCAACATACCTTTTGTTTTTTTTATTTCTTTCTATAGAAATAGAATACCTATAGAAATAGAATACGAAGAATTGATTCCTCTGTGATACACTTTTTTTTGATCGAAATAGTTTTATCAATTCCGATTATTTTATATTTTAAGGATATACTTACAAAGTTGGTCTAACTTATTGATTGATTGGCACTAACCCTAGATTCTTCCCCTTGATAAATGAATCAATCCTTTCCGCTCGAGCTCCATCATGTACTATCAACCTAAGAAAAATTAGATTCCTAATGGAACAGAACAAACTATGTCGAGCCAAGAGCATCTTCATTTCTATAGAAAATGGTGGATGTAAAAATCCACAGTGGATCATGTCCTTCAAGTCGCACGTTGCTTTCTACCACATCGTTTCAAACGAAGTTTTACCATAACATTCCTCTAATTTAGAATTCAATTTAATTTCAAACCGCAATGGAATTGATTTAATATGTAATCATGAATAGTCATTGGCTCGATGGGAACAACGGGAACTATATAATAGTCTATACTTTATACCTATGGATAGATAAGTATTGTATTTATCCGGAGAAAGCTCAGCAGGGATCCAATTTCTTTAACTCGATATTCTATCATATGAATGAAACGTATTTCTAAGAAAGATGCTTGCTTAAGACTTATTTACTTTACATCTCCAACAGATTGTTCGGGACGATCAATCATGAAATGCAGAATCTATTTTTCTAGAACAAAAAAACTATAAACCTCAAATCCTTTAATTTAATATATTTCCAATCCCGGAAAAAAATCAATTATTAGTCAAATAAACTGTTCCAATGACCAAAAAACAAAAAGGTCGTAAGTTTCTAGATACTATTGATTTATCATATTTCTTCGAGTACCAACCAAGAGTTCATAAAAAATGTTTTAAAAATCTCCGACTTCAGCATCATGACTGGAACTATGTTTTCTAGTCATGACTAAACTGGATCTCTAATTCAATCACCAAGTCGACGCAATCACAATGAGTAGCTAAAAATTTTTAGCAGATATTTCATTCCCTAAGGAGACATAAATTTTACCATGTTCAATTGAATTATCAATTGGTTTTCTTTTAACCAAAGAAGTAAATGGATTCTAAGAATCCATTCTAAGAATCCATTCTAAGAATTCAGAACAAAAGAAAAGGTTGTTCTCTTTAAGATTTTTCCGTTTTATGTGGGATACAATGTGATACCATCTTTTGTTTCTGATGGAAACGATCTGGGACGGAAGGATTCGAACCTCCGAATAACGGGACCAAAACCCGCTGCCTTACCGCTTGGCCACGCCCCATTTTTCCTGTTTGGCACTAGTCAAGACTATTATTAGTATTAGTTATTCGTCAATCCCCAACCCCCCCCCCCCCCACCAAAAAAAAATACATAATACATAATAAAAACATATGGGATATTTTGTTTGTTGCTAGGATTCAACACATGTAGATTAGATATAGAATCAAAAAAATTAATTGATCATTACATAGAATTCAATTAAGATAATGTATGAAAGTAGAATTCCTTGTATTCTCATTTGAGAATGGAAGGAAGGATTTTTGATTTGGGAGAGTTCAAAAAAAAAAGAAGGATTTTTTGACTTGCCTTTTTCATTTTTCCCTTATAAAAATAACTCAATCAAAATAAAATTATCTAATCTACAAGAACGAAATGTTTGTTATGTTTAATATCTTTAGCTTAATCTGTATCTGTCTTAATTCTGTCCTTTATTCGAATAGTTTTTTCTTTGCCAAATTGCCTGAAGCTTATGCCGTTTTCAATCCAATCGTAGATGTTATGCCTGTCATACCTGTCCTCTTTTTTTCTCTTAGCCTTTGTTTGGCAAGCTGCTGTAAGTTTTCGATAAAATCCTTAATACTTTGCCCAAATCCATTCATGATTTATTCGACAAAAAATTATAAAATGGATAAGATCGGCTAAGTCTTACATTAGAATTATAAACCCTCGATTCAAAAATGGAAATTCTTGTATATTGAAGTATACGGTTTGCAAGGGAAGGCACTTCCATGGCTAATGATTGAGTAGTAGCGCGGCAGGAGCTCACACTTTGTTCGAGCGGCAGCCAAGCCAATTCAGGTTTCCTTAATCAAGATGGATCCAATTTATATGTCATTTTAGAGGGTTTTTGTATACTGTGTGTCTACTTAGTAGGTATAGGGTAAATACGCTATNTACAGAGTTAAGAATCGCCTGAGACATCAGTATTGCTTGCCCTTTCCGATCTCCACTCGCTTCTGAGATTGCCCTATATTTTTCCCTATACTTATATCGATGCCCCAAGTCACTACGCTGTTAATGCCTATGCTCCAGTTTCCATCTAATTAGTGGTAGCTGCATTCCCCGCTCCCGACTCATACCTATATGAGTACCGGACTTCCCTCCTTCGCTTTCATTCTCTCTTTTCGGAATTCTTATGAATGTCTTATTCATTTGACTCTTAAGTTTCATGATTCTTTTCAACGATAGGGATGGTTTTTCTCAGATATATTCCTTCTAGTTTAGTAAGGGAATTAGGGTCAATGCAAGTTCTATTTCTATTTTGTATCAAACAGCCACTTTTGCATTTGGTATTTGGTGGCCCTGCGATGAATGCGCTAGGCTATTGAAGACTGAGCTATGGTTACCTTAGACCGAGTTTTCCTACCACCTTTTATGGCTATTGTGCTCGCCACGCCCCATGAAGATGGAATGTCCCGAACGAATGAGTTATTTGACTGGAATTATTATAACGAGCAGCTCTAGATGTGTTGTGCCGGGTGCAATTATAATACTGACCCTGGTTATTCTTTATTAAGAAAGATATTAAACATTTTTATTAAGAAAGATATTAAACATTTTTATTAAGAAAGATATTAAACATTTTTATTAAGAAAGATATTAAACATTTTTATTAAGAAAGATATTAAACATTTTTATTAAGAAAGATATTAAACATTTTTATTAAGAAAGATATTAAACATTTAAATATGAAGATATTAAACATTATAATTATAACATTATCATTAGAAATATGAAACATTCTATTAAAATTTCTAACTATAGGATAGATTTCATTACTAATTATAAAATAGATTTCATTACAGATGAAATTTAAAAAAATAAAAAGTGAATAATTAAAAATTTTAAAATAATTAAAAATTTAAATTATTAATAAATTCTAATCTAAATTTAAAGGTTAAAGGAATTGAAATTTTATTTTCAATTAAAGTAAAGAAAAAAACAAATTAAAGGTTTTTTATGTAATAAAAAATTTCTTAAATATTATAATTTAAATATTATAATATTATTTAAATATTATAATATTATATTAATAATTAAGTAATTATATAATTAAGTAATTATATAATTATATTTTAAGTATATTTTAAGTAATTATATAATTATATTTATATTAAGTTAATATTTATATTAAGTTAATTTACTATTAAGTTAATTTACGTAATTTAATTTTAGTTTTTATGTAATTTAATTTAAGTTTCATTTAAGTAAGTTAAGAGTAAGTCAAGAACGAATTTGATCAAGAATTCCATTTAGATAAGATTCGAAACAGGTATCTCCAATAGAAAGAAAACCTTACTTCTTTAATTTTGTACGAAAGGTTTATTCTCCCGGCCTGGTCCTAGTTAAGTACTGGCCGGGCCAGTACCTCTTTTTTTGTCCAGCTTCAATGACCCCTTCAGACAGACCGAGAATGCCAGCAATCCAGCAAAGGAAAAGTATAAGTATAACTTTATACCGTTTTTTAAATTTATATATGTTATTTAGAAAAGCTTTGTGCTCTTCGCCTTTTAAGTCCCTGGCTGGCGGGACTAAATATGTGTCAACGTTATAATTTGAATGCTATCTTGATTGCGTCTCACTCCCTTGTTCGACAAATAGTCCATTCATATACAATAATGTATATGTAGCGGGTATAGTTTAGTGGTAAAAGTGTGATTCGTTCTATTAACAACTTAAAAAGTTAAGGGGTCTCTCGGTTTTTTGCATACTCCGATCAAAAACTTTATTTCTTAAAAGGGTTTAATCCTTTACCTCTCAATAGCATATTTGAGGAAGAACATACATTCTCACGATTTGTATCCAAAGTCCAATTAGAAATTCTATTTTCGAAATTGAATAAGAAAATTGGATTATGTATATGGAGTCGTGAAACATAATTTTTTTGAATTGGATCAATTCTTCCAATCGAATGAGTATGAATAAAGGATCTATGGATGAAGATACAAAAGTTTATTTCCAATCGTAACTAGATCTTCAATTTTGGTGTTGTAAAAGGGAAATTGAAGCCAAACAAGCTAGAAAAGGGTGGTTTTGGTTTACTAGAACCATCAGCATATTGTTTCAGCTCGGTGGAAACCAAATTCTTTTCCTCGGGATCCTGCGAGCGGAAATAGGGAACGAAGTAACTAGACTAGACGGATTTGGTATAATCCCTCTCCTCTAGAGGGATCATCTAGTAAGCGAGTAGTTTTGGATACATTCAGACAGAAAGGCTGACATAGATGTTATGGATCTAATTTTCTCTAGGAATACATCAATCTTCCATAAAGGAGCCGAATGAAATCAAAATTTCACGTTCGGTTTTGAATTAGAGACGTTAAAAGTGATCAAGCAACGTCGACTATAACCCCTAGCCTTCCAAGCTAACGATGCGGGTTCGATTCCCGCTACCCGCTCTATATTTCTTATCTCTATATTTCTTATTATGTATTATACATCTTATTATGTATTATACATACATGCACCATCAATTTAGATATGCATTCTTTTTATTCCCTAAAATATTTTCCGTGTAATTTTATTTTTTATCCGAACAAAAGAAAGTAAGAATACAAAAAAATAAAATAGGAATGAAAAGCGTCCATTGTCTAATGGATAGGACAGAGGTCTTCTAAACCTTTGGTATAGGTTCAAATCCTATTGGACGCAATTTATTTCCATCTATTTTTAAAATGGCTATACCAAGAAACCCTTTTTGAATCATTCGAATCAGAACTATTTCTCAATGATTACTCTTGTACTAAGAATAGAATATACCAAGAATAGAATAAAAGTAAAAAATTTATGTTTGTTCCTGAAGTAAAAACAGTTCGATCTGTTCTTGAATAGCTTCCTTCAAAAGAAATTCTACTTCCTCGGTGAATGTCTTGGTAGAAGATATAATTTCTTGGAATTTAGGTTTATTGTTTTTTAAGTAGCTACGTAACTGACTGAGAAATTTCTTTACCTGTCCAATTTCTAGCGGATCAAGATATCCATTCGCTCCGGTATAAATAGTAGCTATCTGTTCTTCCACTGCGAGAGGGTCTGATTGGGATTGTTTAAGCAACTCGCGTAATCGTTGACCTCTTGCCAATTGATTCTGAGTAGCTTTATCGAGATCAGAAGCGAATTGTGCAAAGGCTTCTAACTCTGTGAATTGCGCTAGTTCCAATTTTGATTTGCCGGCTACTTGTTTCATGGCTTTAATTTGAGCTGCGGATCCTACTCTAGAAACGGAAATACCCACATTAATAGCAGGTCGGATTCCAGCATTGAATAGATCGGCAGATAAGAATATTTGTCCATCTGTAATGGAAATTACATTAGTAGGAATATAAGCTGAAACGTCTCCAGATTGAGTCTCAACTATCGGTAAAGCGGTCATACTTCCTTCACCTAAACTAGAATTTGATTTAGCGGCTCTTTCCAAAAGTCGTGAATGCAAATAAAAAACATCTCCTGGATAAGCTTCACGACCGGGAGGTCTTCTTAATAGAAGAGACATTTGGCGATAAGCTTGTGCCTGTTTGGAGAGATCATCATAAATTATTAAAGTATGTTGTCCACGATACATAAAAAACTCAGCCAGAGCCGCTCCCGTATAAGGAGCGAGGTATTGTAATGTAGCAGGTGAATCCGCCGTTTCGGCTACCACAATAGTATATTCCATCGCCCCCTTTTCCCGGAAAGTAGTCACTACCTGAGCCACAGAAGATGCTTTTTGACCAATAGCTACATAAACACATATTACATTTTGACCTTTTTGATTGAGAATCGTATCTGTGGCTACGGCTGTTTTGCCGGTCTGTCTGTCCCCAATAATTAATTCTCGCTGACCGCGTCCTATAGGGATCATCGAATCAATGGCAATAAGCCCCGTTTGAAGAGGCTCATATACAGAACGTCTAGAAATAATACCTGGGGCAGGAGATTCAATTAACCGAGATTCAGAAGCTGAAATTTCACCTCTCCCATCAATAGGTTTAGCCAGAGCATTTATAACACGACCCAAATAACCCTCACTCACAGGTATCTGAGCAATTCGTCCTGTTGCTTTTACAGAACTTCCCTCTTGTATCATCAAACCATCACCCATTAATACAACGCCAACATTATTTGATTCCAAATTCAGAGCAATGCCTATTGTACCCTCTTGAAACTCTACTAATTCACCTGCCATTACTTCATCAAGACCATGAACACGAGCAATTCCGTCGCCTACTTGAAGTACGGTACCGGTATTCACAATCTTTATTTCTCTACTATATTGTTCAATACGCTCACGAATAATATTACTAATTTCGTCGGCTCGAAGGGTTACCATTAGTGTTTCTTTATTCTTTTTAGGAAGGAAAAGAAAAAAATAATGCCTAAACTATAACTAAAAAAAGAAGGGCTAATCAGTTATTTCTTGCATGGCCCCGAGAATGCCAATATTAGCACGGATCGTACGGAAATGTAACTCGCTATTCAAGCAACTATTCAGAGTTCCTAGAGCTCCTTGTAAGGCTTGTTGGAAAACTCGTTGTCGGACCTGATTAATCGCTCTTTGTTGTTCAAACTGAAGGGTTTCATTTTTGTAATTTTCTAATTGTTCCAAACTATTACTAGTGGCATTAATCAAATTTTGTTTTTCTCGTTCTATTTCAGAGTATCCATTCATTCGATACTCATCTGCTTCCATTTCCACTTTACGTAAGCGAGCCCGGGCTCTTTCGAGCTGCTCAATGGCCCCTTTACGTAATTCTTCCGAATTTCGAATAGTATTCAAAATCCTCTGTTTTCGATTATCTAATAAATCATTTAATGAAAGTAGATTATCTTACCATTAATTTCAAAACTTCCATGATCTCTTCCCGAACCAAACATGAATCTTTCGATTCATTTGGCTCTCACGCTCAATTATTTATTTTATTTATGGTATGGGTATTCCCATATCTTTTTTAATGTAATGAGCCTACCCTCTCTTTTCTGTTTGTATTCAAAGATGTCAAAACTGATACAAGACCAGAATATCAGGAGGACTCTTCCGACTAGACCAGACAAAAATCTAGAATTGTCAGCAAAGTTGTTTCTTTATTTGTATTTTATTTATATTTGTTTTGTATTTTATTTATCATTTAAATTTTTAGAATTCTATTTCATTTTTTATTTTTTAAAAATGAAAATAATAATTATTATATTTTTTATTTGTTTCTTCAAGTCCAAAAATTCCTCTTTTTTATACATAGGTCGTCATTTCGGCATTAGATAAAAAAAGCAAAGTGCTCATTTTTCTAGTAAATGGTTAAAATTCTTTTATCGATATGAGTGTTCTATATCAAATCAAATAAATTACCAACTATTTTTTTTAACCATTTCGTTACTAACGTAGTGGTAGAAGTGGTAGAAAGAGTACCATGTTTTACCTGGACTTTAAACAATTTAGCTTTAACCATGTTAATGGTCTCACATTATTGGTTGATAGAGAATCAAAGTGGATTTACCAATAAGTCACGAAATGCTATGGTTCTTACATATGATTTCTTAATTTATTCAGAAGTAATTCGTCGAGATCGTGCACCTTTTTCCTATTTCTCCTATAAATACCATAAATAAAGTGCAGCTGGATGGATCCAACTTATTCTTGAAATACACAACTCGCACACACTCCCTTTCCAAAATAAATCAATACACCAAGCACTACACTTAGATTTATTGGATTTGTTGCTAAAATATCGGTATTAAACCCGAAACTCCCGGCGGATGGCCAGTGACCCAAGGAAACGAAAGAATCGATTACATTTTTCATATGCTCCCCTCTCTTATGGATAGGACTAACAAAGAACAGAGTTCTTTTTGTATCACTTCACTCGCCTTTTTTTGATCGATTTCTTTTTATTAATTTCATTTCCACTTTATTTAATGGCAATAGATTAAATCATTTGTTTGAAATTTCTTATTTTTTGAAGTTTTCAAGAAGTTTCCAATAAGATACTTTACTTAGGTCTTAGATCTCATATCAATTGATAACTATTTCGTTTGTTGAAACGCTTCGAACAATGAAAGTAAAAAAGTTTTCTATTGTACTAAGCTAAGGACAGAAAGGAAGAAAGCAAGCGAATCTGGTAATTCCTCATCCTCAAATCAGCCCTTCCTGGCGTATCGTCTCAACAAATAAGTAATTTATAAGTAAAGTGTAAATATAATTCGAAGAAGCAAAGGGCAATTCCAAGTTTACAAGTTAAAGTTAATAAAATAAGAAAAAAGTATGTAAGGTACTTTTTTCTATTTATTTCTAGGATTAAACAAAAGGATTCGCAAATAAAAGCGCTAACGCCACGACCAGTCCGTAAATTGTTAAAGCTTCCATAAAAGCTAGACTAAGCAATAAAGTACCTCGTATTTTACCCTCTGCTTCTGGTTGTCTCGCAATACCTTCTACAGCTTGGCCTGCAGCAGTACCTTGACCAACTCCAGGTCCAATAGAAGCAAGCCCCACGGCCAATCCAGCAGCAATAACGGAAGCGGCAGAAATCAGTGGATTCATGGTAAGTTCCTCGCACAAAAAAAAAGAAATGGTTAATGATACAATCAACCAATGAATTATTACTCATTTTTTCATTAAGATCCAGCGGTCCGAAGTAACTAAAAACTCCGAATTGAAATGATAATATTACTAAATTACTGAGCAGAATCATCACAACTATCTCGTTTTTACCCATAATGGAGTTTTTGTAAATCCATATGCATACAGTTCTAACTATTGTATTTCTTTGTTTCGAACCACTCTTTCATTTAATTCTTCGTTCTTTACTACACCATTCTTGAGTTCATCTCTTTGTTCATTCAATCCACAATCACAGACAAAATAGAAGGACTGATATTGAAATCCGTCTAAATGGAGTGTGACTAAATGCAGTGTGAGCTGCAATCAATATCAATCAAATTAATACCAATAAAATTAATACCAATACAAATCAATATCAATATATCAATATGTAGTAATATAAAAGTATGTAGTAGTACCAATATCAATATATAGTAATAATTAATACCAATAATTATCGATAATATAATTATAAATGATTATATTAACTAATACTTATTGATACTTAGATATTTTACATATGAATATTAATATTAGCTATTAAACTAATATTAAACTATTAACTAATTATTAATGTTAACTAATACTTATTTTATTACTTATATTTATTTACTTATATTTATTTATTTATTTATTATTATATTTATTATATTATTATTATATTATATTATTATTATAGGATTATATTATGTATAGGATTATATTATGATTACAGAGTAGAAGTTATGATTATAAAAATAGTAATAGTATGTAATATAGTAATAGTATGTAATTAAGTAATAGCATGTAATTATGTAATATAGTGATGTTATATAGGATGATAGGGATAGCCTTATATAACTAATGAATATCTAATGTCATTCTAATATGACATATATATTTGTTTCTTCCATAACGTAAAAACGTAAACCACCCGCATTTTTTTTTAGATTAAATCGGATTCTAGAATCATTCCTAGAAACATAGACGGGGTCCGAGCTTATAGACATTACATACATCTAGTATAACCTCCCCAACCCTTCTTTTTTTTTACAATTCTGTAATACCGTCCATCTTTTCTCCTAAAACTCTAAGTCATATAGTAATACGTTATTATGTTCCCCAACCAATTGGATTATCTTGAACCATGCAAGAATTGGGATAAACTTACTTAATAATAATAATAAAAAGACTATTTTGAAAGCTAGTCAATGATGACCCTCCATGGATTCACCTATATAAGCCGCAGCTAACGTTGCAAAAATAAGAGCTTGAATACCACTTGTAAATAATCCAAGAAACATGACAGGTATAGGAACTACTGAAGGGACTAAAGAAACAAGAACGACAACTACTAATTCATCAGCCAATATATTCCCGAAAAGTCGAAAACTAAGAGATAAGGGTTTTGTGAAATCTTCTAGGATGTTAATTGGTAAAAGTATTGGAGTTGGTTGAATGTATTTCCCAAAATAACCCAATCCTTTTTTGCTAAGACCCGCATAAAAATATGCGACTGACGTGAGTAAAGCTAAAGCAACAGTAGTATTTATATCATTCGTGGGCGCAGCTAACTCCCCATGAGGTAACTGTATAATTTTCCAAGGTAAAAGAGCGCCTGACCAGTTAGAAACAAAAATAAATAGGAACATAGTTCCAATAAAGGGAACCCAAGGACCATATTCTTCTCCAATCTGGGTTTTGCTCAAGTCTCGAATAAATTCAAGGACATATTCGAAGAAATTCTGACCGCCGGTCGGAATGGTTTGTGGATTCCGAACAGCTAGGATCACCGAACCTAATAAGATAGCAATTACTACCCAAGAAGTGATAAGTACTTGGGCATGGACTTGTAAACCTCCTATTTGCCAATAGAAATGTTGGCCTACTTCTACACCCGATATATCGTATAACCCCTTGAGTGTTTTAATGGAACATGGTATAACATTCATATGGTCCTCTAACAAAAATTGAACTTCAAAAAAGAAATTATTTTGATGCAACCATCTCTTTCTCAACTCACCAACTTGAATCACTAATTGTATTCATCAATCGTATATTTAGGATATCAAGAAATTACATAGGATACCAAGAAATCACATAACATCATAACATATTATCAATATGCCCACATTTCCATTTTGTTTTTTCTTTTTTTAATTCAAGAATAGTAACCGATCCAATAAATCTATAAAATCCCAAAATAATTAACTAATTATTCTTAATCATAATCAACGATTTCTTATATAGCTACAACGGCCCTCACAAATTGCGGATACTAATTTGTTAAGAACCAATCGGATTGAAGCTATAGCGTCATCATTGGCTGGGATCGAAATATCTGCGAGATCGGGGTCACAATTTGTATCGATTAAACAAATCGTCGGAATCCCTAAAATTACACATTCTCGAAGAGCCATATATTCTTCTTGCTGATCAACGATGATCACAATATCAGGCAATCCCGTCATATATTTGATACCGCCGAGATATGTTTGCAAGGCAGATAATTTTCTCTTCAACATTGCGGCATCTCTTTTGGGAAGACGGTTGAGTTTCCCCATCTTTTGTTCTGCTCTTAAATCCCTGAACTTTTGAAGTCTCGTTTCCGTAGTAGACCAATTCGTTAACATACCACCGAGCCATTTTTTATTAACATAATGACACCGGGCCCTTATTGCAGCTGATGCTACTGAATCCGCTGCTTTATTTTTGGTACCAACAATTAAGAAGTTTTTTCCCCTACTTGCTGCATCAAAAACTAAATCACAGGCTTCTGATAAAAAACGAGCCGTTCTAGTGAGATTTGTAATATGAATACCTTTACGCTTTGCAGAGATGTAAGGGGCCATTCTAGGATTCCATTTCTTAGTACCATGACCAAAATGAACTCCGGCCTCCATCATCTCTTCCAAATTGATGTTCCAATATCTTCTTGTCATTTTTCCCCACACTTCCTTTTTGTTTTTTCTTTTTTTTTTTTAACTTTTTAACAAAGAGACGAGGTACTTTGAAATAAATAATTGTTCCGATGGAACCTTCTACCGGGAATTAACCGTTGATACATGGTACAAACCATTAATGTCTTTTAATTACTTATTTTTTTTTACCAAATCAATACTCGGACCAGATAGTTAAGTTAAAAGACAGATAGTTAAAAGTGAAAAGATAGTTAAAGTAAAAGAATCTGCTCTTAGGAATCATGAAATCGCGTAAACGATTGTTCTGATGTCTCATGGAAATGGGACGTAAGAACAAAATAATTCTCTATGGTGTAACAAAATATCTCTCATTTCCAAATCGAATAGATTCTTTCTTTTGATTTCCAAATAAATGCTCTTGTCTTGCCTTGAACGGTGCACTAATTTTTTGAATCCGGTACCAACAGGTATAATCCCACCCAGAACAACGTTCTCTTTCAGGCCTTTCAACCAATCAATACGACCCCGTAGAGCAGCTTTTGCTAAAACTCGAGCGGTTTCTTGAAAACTTGCTTCGGATATGAAACTTTGAGTATTCAAAGATGCCCTCGTTATTCCCAATAGGATTGCCCGATAAGATATCGCTTCGTCCAAAGCACGCCCCGCTCGTTCCGCTCGCAACAATCCGATTAATTCCCCAGGTGAAAAAACATTAGACATTCCATCTTCTGAAACCAACACTTTTGATGTTACTTGACGTACAATAATCTCTATATGTCTATTATGGATCTGTACCCCCTGGGATCGATAAACCTTTTGGATTTTATTAACCAAAGAGATACGACTTTGAACTATGGTTAGCTCCGCTTGAATCAAGAATCCCCAGGGGATTCCAAGAATTTTTGGTATACCTTCGTTCCAACCTTCAACTCTCCTTTCGAGGTTCATCGATATTGAATCAATAGAACGTACTTCTAAGATTTGTTCCACTTTTGGAAGACCTTGCGTTATGTCACCAGATCTCGATTTTTCATATATAAATGTAACTAATGTATCTCCTTCGTAAAAGATTTCTCCATAATGGCCATGAACAGTAGCTCCTGGAGTGGCCAAATAGGGCTTAGCCGATCTTATAACTAAGGAGTCAACATGAACAATTATGATCTGACCAGATTTTTCTACGTGTGGTTCGTATTTGAATAGACATACATTTTCACAAAAAAATTGTCCAATACTAATTTTTGTAGATGTCTCTTCCCAATAATCGTGATGGAGAAAGTGCCAATTCAAATGGAATGGATTCAAAATGATGTTACTGCATGGATCGGGATTATAAATCCTCCTATTTTCATCTATTAAACAGTATTTAAGTACTTGAAGTACTTGGAAAGTCTGTTGAAAATTGTCAAGTAGCAAATATTTCTTTAACAAGATCTGATTATAAGTTATTAAATGGTAAGATGAATAGAAATTTGCTATTTTAGGTACAATAGTGCCTAAGGGACCCAGCAAATCCTTAATTGGGATTATGGGATCCGATTCTTTTGTCATATTGTTATATTTTGAACCATTGAATGGGCCAATTCGAAAACAATTGGATGATGACAAAATTATCAAAGATTGGCATTCCTTATTTCGATTTAACAATGTACCAATAGTACCTTGATGTTGGGTAAGTGATTGAATCCTGGCCTTGTAAAAAAAAGGATTGATATTTGTGCGATCTAATCCATTATCGGAAATCAATCCTGAACTTGCCCTATCATATCTTTTTCCGGTATACGAAATAGTGGACTTGACTAACTCAATTCTTATGAAATCTCGAATCAGATCATTTGTTCTTACCTCAACAAAGGAAGCGTGAACCTCTTCCGGAGAACCTTTTTGCTCTTGATCCCAATTCAATACTAAGCAAGTCCGAACTAATTGAATACTTGTGTGAGAAATTCCTCGAATTGACTTGCCATTTCCATGAAGGATATAATTGACAACTCTAAGTTGGACATTATCCTTTTCCCGCAGGAGATCTTGAGGAAAAAGTGTTGCTAAATTTATGCCATCAGCTATTTCATATGTGACTACGGGTCGAACCAAAACAAAATACTTTTTCTTGGTAGGTGTGATCCGTTGGACATAGATCCAATTTTTCCATTTTTTTGATTCCTTAGAAATTTTTTTTTCTGTTTCCGGTGGTATCAAAATGCCGCTGTGCCTGGATATCTTATCTGCCTCTCCAGGAAAATAAATATCTCCGGAAAATATTTTTAGTTCAATATTTTTTTTTTTTCTCTCCACTCGGACTAATCCGCCTACTCGACTTCTTGTATTTAAAGCGAGTTGTGTATCTACTCCAATGATACTATTGTTCCGGACCATTATCGACGAAGATCCGGGTAAGATATGCACTTCTTCGAGAATGAAAAAAAACCGATCTACTTTCGTTTGGTATTTCGGACTAAATTCTTTTGGTCCTCGATACTCAATCAAATCCTCTTTTTTATGATTGAATTGACCTCTACGGTTCCATATTTAGTAATTCCCGAATTGCTTCTTCTGTATCGTGGATCATCAAAATAAGCAAGAATACTATTTCTACGTAAAATACCCTGTTTTGGTATTTCGATCGAAATACCAAAACAGGGTATTAGTTCTTTCTCTCGTTCTTGATTGTATTGTAATGGGATGATGAATCTATTTCTTCGCTTTTTCGCCAAGAAATAAGAATTCCCTTGGATAATAGAAGGATATATGAAATTCCAATGACCATTAGACATCGTTTGATCAGGTCTTATTGAATAGTCAATAATTTTCTTATCTTTTTTACCAGAAGTATCCAACAATTTATGTCTTATTCGACCATTAGTCATTGATAGGTCGGAGATATATCTTTCTTCGACAGAAAAAGAATAAACATTCATTTGATCTTGATCCTTGTGGAGCGAAAAAGACACTATACTCGATCTGCACGGACCTCCCGCTAATATCCATAAATGACTCGTTTTTGATAATAGATGAACATTACCATATGTATATTCAGGTGCATGGTGGACATCGGTACTCCAGTGCATTTCTCCCTCTGATTCAGAATAAATATGTTTTCGTACCTTCTCTTTAAAATGAAAAGTGGACGTTCCAGCACGAATCTCAGCAATCACTTGTTCTGATTCTACATATTGATTATTTTGAACTAAAATAAAACTTTTTGGTGGAATATTTACATTATGTAGAATATCCCGACTCTCAATAGTTACATACAAGTCTATAGAACATAGAAAAGCAGGATGCCCATGACGGGTACGTGTGGGATGAACCAAATCCTCATTGAATTTTATTTTTCCATTAGAAGGAGCTCGTACATGCTCGGCAGTACCGCCTGTGAATACTCCACCGGTATGAAAAGTTCTTAATGTTAGTTGAGTTCCTGGTTCCCCAATTGATTGACCCGCAATAATACCTACAGCTTCTCCCAATTCGACCAGGTCGCCATGAGTAGGACTCCGACCATAACATAATTGGCAGATCCAAGATGTACTCCTGCAAGTAAAGGGGGTTCGAATATATATTGGTTGTGCTCGAAAGGTTATGAATCGATTGACAAGTCCAATCCCAATATCTTGATTTCGAGTGGCAAGGCATCGTAGACCGATATATATATCGTCTGCTAATACACGACCAATTAGTGTTTGGACAAAAATTTTTTCCGTCATCCCATTTCGAGGACTCACGGAAATACCTCGGATAGTGCCACAATCTGTTCTACGTACAATAATATGTTGAACTACTTCAACAAGTCTACGTGTGAGGTATCCAGCATCTGATGTTCGTACAGCAGTATCTACAACTCCTTTGCGGGCTCCATAACAGGAAATTATATATTCTGTCAAAGAAAGTCCTTCACGTAAATTGCTTTGAATGGGTAAATCAATCATTTGTCCTTGGGGATCCGACATTAATCCTCTCATACCTACTAATTGGTGTATCTGAGATGCATTTCCTCTAGCTCCCGAAAAGGACATTAGATATACTGGATTAGAAGGATCAGTCATCCGAAAATTAGGATTCATTTCTTGTCTCAAATATTCACTTGTAGCATACCATATCTCAATGGATTGACGTAATTTTTCTACCGCGTGTACATTCCCATAATGATGGTGTTTATCCAAAATAAAACTTTGTTGTTCAGCGTCTTGGACTAACCATCCCTTAGAAGGGATTGTTAAAAGATCATCAATTCCTAATGAAATAGATGTAGCAGTGGCTTGTTGGAAACCCAAAGTCTTTACTTGATCCAAGATATGTGATGTATATGCCATTCCGAAATGATCTATTAACCTGCTAATAAGTCGTTTCATAACAGTTCCATTTATCACTTTATTGTGAAAGACCAGATCGGCCCGTTCTGCCATAAGTACAGTACCTCTTATATTTATTCTGCTAAGTAGGATTCGACAATGGACCTGAGTTAGTGATTCGAAAACTTCCTTTCCTCAATCTCAATCTTGATTCACGCAGAAATTAAGAAATTATGATACCAGTGAAATTGGGGAGACCCGAATTCCCATGGGCACGAACATCGCCTAATCTGATTTCTTAGTTTAGATAGCGTATGAGTAGGCTCGACAAAACCCCTGTATGGCTTCTTCTATTTCCCGATAAAAAGAAATATGACCAAGAGTAGTTCGAATGTATATACAACGGATTTCCTTTGTTACACTTCCTTCTATTAGATAGTGCCCATAAATCTCATGATAAGTACCCAAAGATTCATATTGAACTTCGATGGGAACTTCTCTTGAGCCAATGACACGTTGATCTAGTCTCCATCGGAGCCACAAAGGACTATCTAAACTAATTCGTTTCTGTTGATAAGCTCCAAGTGCATCATAGGAACTAGAAAAATAGGGTTCTTTCTTTTTCGTATACCTATAGTCATTTTTTTTATTGTCAACCTTTTATTTTGGTAGTTTCCGCAACTATATCTATATGGATTATACCTATTTGCACAAATACCTCGACGATTCCCGATCGTTAATAAATAGAGTCCGATAAGCATATCTTGAGTTGGTACGGAAATAGGATCCCCAATAGCTGGAGACAAGAGATTCATATGAGAAAACATAAGTAAACGAGCCTCCGCTTGAGCTTCCAAAGATAAAGGTACATGAACAGCCATT
>PYDT01000238.1:105000-110514 GCA_004837865.1 Musa balbisiana
CTGGTATAGACAGAAATTCCGTTATGGTCCAATTCTGAACGGTAGTAAATACCCGGACTTTGCAATATTTGATTGATCACAATTCTGTATATTCCATTTACTATAAAGGTTCCCAGGGAATTCATTAGGGGAATGTTTCCAATAAAAACGGTTTGTTCTTGCATATCTCTACCGGTTTTCCAAATTAATCCCGCGGGTACATATAATTCAGAAGAATATGTGAGTGATTCATACACAGCATCTCTTTCGTTTATCAAGGGTTCTACCAATTGATATCTTTCCACAAATAATTTAAATTCAATTTCTTGATCTGTATCTTCAATTTTTGGAAACTTATGAAATTCTTCCGTCAAGCCCTCATTAATGAACCTACAAAATCCCTCAAATTGGATCTGACTAAATCCAGGTATTGTGGACATTCCCTCATTTCCATCATTCCGGAGCATCTTAATCTTAAGTTTCCTGTTTATTGAAAAATCCCATTATTAGCTCACTATTTATCGAACCATACGGATCGATCTAGCAATGATGGAATGTATATTCTGTTTACTGAATCACATGAAATTTTAGCCAACTCCATATATGTATTTCATACGTATGAACGGAAATGAGACAGAGGAATGAAGAGCATTTTCGACGCAAGTTCGAATTTGCGACAGGTACAAATGGAAATGGATTGATAAAGCATTCCCGGAAAAATTCTGTCACTTACACTTATGGAGTCTTATATAGAATATAAAAATTCATTCAATTTCTACCTATTATTATGATTCAATTTCTACCTATTATTATGATATAACGATCACCTATTATTATGATATAACGATCAGATTGATTGGGTACCAAAAAAATAAATGGATTCAGGATGAAATTGAATCTCTATGAATGAGATAAAGAAAGACAGGAACAATATAGAGTTTCCCTTTTTAGCATACTTAATTTTATTTGAGTTTCATTTCATGTTCAAAAAAAATTTCGAATTATTTTTTTGCTAGTAGAATATATAGAATATGATTGAATTGCGTAATAGGAGTAATATTTATTAAGTGCATGCCAATATAGCTATCTACCTGTCCGCATATCACATCTTTTATCGTAATTTCACTTGTGGCAACAGAAGTCAGGTCGCACTATATCATAATTCCTATTTTTTCTATTGCATATAGAAAATGAAAAAAGAAGGCATGACGATTCTCTATAGGGATATGGGATATGTACATAAGAGCGGTATCTGTGTAACAATTTCTGTTTTGAGGTTTACATATACACATATATATTGTTATAATTTATATTGTTATAATTGAAATTGAAAAAGATTGATTATTGAAAATAATTGATACTGATTAGTCATAAATCAATTTGATTTTGTTATGCCATTAAGGAAACGCAACAATTTGAGATACAAATTGAAGAACCTTTCACTAATTCAAAACAACAAAACAAATAGTTAATGGTTCCAATTTGCCCTTAATTTTTAAGTCTTTGACCAGAAATCTATTTTTTATCTTATTTGGATCGAATTTGGTTTGGCGACATGGCCAAGTGGTAAGGCGGGGGACTGCAAATCCTTTATCCCCAGTTCAAATCTGGGTGTCGCCTGATCAACAAAAAACTTGGGATTTCTTATTCTGCTGATTTAACTCGACGAATTCTGTCCCCGGAGAAGGAGAGGCAAAAGGATAAGCCTATCGATACTTTATTTTTAGAATCTGTAGTTCTATAAAGAAAGTCAATTTTTTTTAAAGAAAGTCAATTTTTTTCTCAAAATCCGGGCTTTGGGTGTGGCCCAAACCGGTACAAATAGGGATGAAGTAAGCCTTACTTATTAATATGATTATGATTTTAATATGATTATGATTGGTTCGGACATTTATTTTATAAGTAGAATAAATAAAAGTAGAATAAATAAAGAGTTATAAATAGAATAAATAAATAGTGAAAGTAAATTCTGGGATTCAAAACTACGAAAGTAAGAGGTCGGAAATCTTGGTATCCAAAGGTTCCTAAAGGACACTCCATTTTTGCTACTAGGATTGAAGAAGAGATTGTACGAAAGACTATCAAGAATTCCTAATTATCTTACACTACCACCGTTGTGTCTACTGACTCTGTCTGGAATTCGATTGGATAGGCTGATGGGAAATCAATTTAGAAGTTGTGGAAAGGACTGAAGATACTTTGTATCCAGACTCACGAGAGTCTCTGAGTACTCAAACATTCAATCAGGATAGTTGGTCGGCTCTTATTGAGTAAAGAGTAAAAGTAAAAGTTGAAGAAACAAAAAAATTTCTTTGCCCGTGTAGGATAGGGGGATTACGAAAAAAAGAAAGAATGTATGTAATACTGGTGATGGTGTCTCCCCATTCTTTCACAAAAAAAACAGTAAGGCTTAGATCAAATAGGAAATAGAGGTATCTGATAGATAGTTATCTATCTTGATGGTATATTTTGATGTCTTTTGCTTATGAAAAAGGGTAACAAACAATAGGTCTTAGTACTCCTACATGTTCCATTGGGATAGGAGTATTCCTTTGCTATTTCATTTTCCGAGAAAAGGTGTGTGTATTGTATTTATGCTTAATGCTTCCCGATTCTACCAGAAATCTTATAATCTTGTTACGAGTAGATTCATTGGATTGGTTCATCAATAGCCTTAAGTTAAGTCAGAATTCCATTTTGACTCTGTGCCATTGATTCCACTATGATTATTGATCAATAATGGAATAATTCCTTCATAGAGATAGGAGACATAATTTATATGGATATAGTAAGTCTCGCTTGGGCTGCTTTAATGGTAGTCTTTACATTTTCCCTCTCACTCGTAGTATGGGGAAGGAGTGGACTCTAGGGGTACTACTAATCGAGTAATCGATTGAGTAATTGAATTCTATCAATTGTTTAATTGATCGTTTTGCAAAGCTTTAAAAAAAGAATGTCTCTGTTTCAAAATTATACTGAAATACAGTAATGAATAAGAAAATACAATAATGAATAATAACCATTCGATCAAAGAATGAATGATTACTATAGTTGTATTTCGAAACCTAAATCTACGCATGATAGGAAATTTTTTCCAACCGAATTCTTCCTAAATATTCTATTTTGATAAACCAGCTCTTACCAGAATTATGGATATTACAAAAAGAAAAAATCTGAAATTGGTTTTTTCTTTTTTTCTTTATTTGTTTCCCTCTTTCTTTACTTTTACTGTTCTAAGAGAAGAGAAAGCCGTTCCGCTATTCTAATTATATTAGATTACGACAATACATACTTTCTATTGGAAATGACTAGTTGTTGTCCAAAGAGGTTCTACACATAATAAGATTAGATCTTTCTTCCGTTGAGCGATCCACATATCGCGCATTTCACCTTTTTTTTAGACTCCTAGAGATTTTTTTATGCTTTTTTTGACTCATCTCATGTCATGTTTAAGCATAAAAAATTGGGAAGGTCTACTCTATTAATCTACTTCTTTTTCAAATCTGAAGAAGTTATCATGGAATAGAACTCCGCAGATCATCTGTTAATGGATCAAGCAATGACTTCTTGAGATGGGAAATCTAAAAAAAGAAAAAGATTCTTTTCTTTGGTTTCGTTTTCTTTTATCTTTTTTTATTTAATTTAATTTATAGTAGAATATGCCCATACTATTTTTGTCTTGCTCCATTGATTCCTTTGATAGATCTCGGGACCTATACCTATATATATATAAATTCTAAGAAAACCAGGAATTAGAAGAGTTGGCCTTCAATTATTTTGAATTGATCGAAATCCACACAAGTAAATGTAGCCAAAAAAATAATAGAATTGGACTGTTATTTTGATGTACTATTTAGATATACATCTAATCTATGTACATACATATTGTATATTGACCTAGATATAGGCTTTCTCTATATAAAAGCCTATATCTGTATACAGTACAACTTTCTATGAAAATCATTAATAGGATAATAAATACTATACCATACTATCTCGGCTCAGATACTACTATCTCAGATACTTATTATCTCAGATACTTATGATTCCAGACAGATCATTTCATTTAAGACTTGGAGTTTGAATCCGTTTCTTTCATTTATTCAATCATTGATAAGAACTAATAAATCAAGTTTCAGTCAAATTAATCATTTTGACTGACTGTTTTTACGTAGATGATAAGTAAAAAGGCAGTAGGAACTAGAATGAACAGTGCAGTAGCAATAAATGCGAGAATATTTACTTCCATAATCTCATTGTTTTTTTACTTCGCAATAACTCGGGATCTAATCCCATAGAGATGAGAAATTTGATTCCTTTAAATTCAATGGGATGAATTGCATCCTGATGATACTGAATCGGATCAATATTATGAATAACAATATCTGATCTATCAAATCGATTCATCGTCGAGAATTGAATAGTATAACATAGGAAGATCCTTTATCCATACTAAATCTGAAATGGGACTCCTGATCCAATAAAGAATCCCATTGAATTTGCATCCTTTTCCACTTTTCTTTTCTATAAATAACCCTACCGTCTTCCTTATATACTCCTCCTTCGTTATACTTATACATACAATTATGTACATACAATTATGAGGTATTATATGACTGGTATTCTATGAATCACACACAGATCCAAAGAGTAGAAGTGAGATGGAAAAAGGACGGGTTAAGTATAAAAGATCTAATATAATTCCAACAAATTTAATAAAAAGGAACGTTGCTTGGTCTTTTCTTTTATTTGATTAGTATCTCTTTCTTCGATTGGGACTGGAAGGCATACATCAAAAATTAAGTGTGCAATTTAAATGAGAATGAGATAGATTGTTTCCAATTAGTCATTGAGGATACACAAACAAAGTCGAAGCTAAAAAGGGTTGTCGTTTAACCTGACAAGTACTCTGTCGAGGTAATTATGTTAAGTTCATTATGTATTGTACAATAAACGAATACAATTTGCGTATGTACTCTCGGTAAAAATAGGAGCACTCTATTCTATTTCATTTATCAAGAAAATCGAAAAAGAAAGTCAGACGAGTATCTCTTAAAATACTAAATATAGGAATACCACCGATTGTACGAATCTATATATGTTATGTCTCTCCCTTATCACTCGGCACTAGTGGAATAAATGGAAATTCCTGTATTTGTCTGATGATAAATGCGAAATGAAAAACAAAAGAAATAAGGATCTCCACTGGGGATTAGATCTTGCTCCCTGTCTCCTTTTTCACGGAAAATAGAGAAATTCATTTCTCCATTCATCGGTCGGATCCTAGTTCGGGACTGACGGGGCTCGAACCCGCAGCTTCCGCCTTGACAGGGCGGTGCTCTGACCAATTGAACTACAATCCCAGCGAGGTGTATGTATACATATTCTTAATGGTTTCAGAAAAACATTTTCTTCGTCGCGTTGTAACAGAGACACGAATGATATACTAACGATATCATATACACGATATATATACACATAGAACACATAGAAGGGACTCTAGTGAAAGTGAAACGGATTACTAGTAACCTGTGT
>PYDT01001685.1:0-16947 GCA_004837865.1 Musa balbisiana
ATTTGTCTTATTTCAGTGGATTGAATTTGGATCTTGTCGCAAAATGGATTTTTGCAGTATTCTCTTCCACTGATCGATTGGAATGAATTGGAGAAGGAAGAAGACTTTCACTCTTAATGCAACAGGATAATGAATGCTTCTTTATGTGCTTGATAAAACGAGTAATCATGTTTCGGTTTGTGAAACCACATTTGATATTTGGTATACACGCGAAGTAAACTCACGAAGGCACAAGTAAAGGGAAAAGGAGTCAAAATCCAATCTTTGATTCATGCTTTGAACTTGCTGATGAAAACCGAGTAGGACTATTGCGACATGTACACCTGTTCACGGATGCGTCAATGGTCTAAAAAGGACTTGCAAAGTTTTTCGATTTTGAGGTTGTAAAGAAGATTTTAAGATCCCTTCCTAAGAGTGGGGACCATAAAGTCATGATTATTCCAAGAGGCTAAAGATTTAATACAACTTCCTCTTGAAGAATTAATGGGGTCATTAAGACCTACGAAATGCACTTGCCAAAGTCATGAAAAGCAAGAAGACATCTCCAAAGAACAAAGAAGGCATATGGCACTAGAACTTTCGAAGATTCACTTGAGAGAAAACTCAAGGATGAAGACTGTGACATGACTTGGCATTTATAAACAAGGAAATTCAAAAAAAATTTATTAAAAGAAACAAGTTTAAAAAGACATAAAAAAATAAATTTGAACCAAAAAGGCCAAGTTATTACTCGAAGCAAGACGTCGGGACACTACAAAAGTGATTGGCCCCAAGCAAAGAAGAGAACACCAAAGAAGAAGGCGTCTAAAGCAAAGGGGATGACTCTAAGCGCGTCTGAGAAGAGGAGTCCAACATGAGCAGTTTCTCATACGCCCTATTGGCCATCGGAGATAGGTAATGAAATTTAAATGATGCAGATTTATCAGTGGACAAAAATTACTAAATGCCTTCCAGGACTTATTTGATGGAATGCAAAACATTAGTAGAAAATACAAATTGCGAAAAAGGAGCATGATAGTCTTACTTGTACTTTTGATAAAATAAAACGTGGAATATCCGACAGTTTAGCTCCATGTAACAATACCTGATCTAGAAACTCCCAAAAGGAGAACTTGCTACTTAAGGCAACATTAGAGAAAAGTCGAGATTGGTGCAAGTCTTTGAATATGATCCTTCAAATAAGGGTTGTTCCAAAAGAATGGAATCGGATGTGAGAAGTCCTCACCAAATCCAACCACTTCATTAAAGGACATATTTACCTGTTCGGCATCAAGCAAATGCAGCTTTGGTTGCAAAACAGGAACATAGAACTTATCATTGTCTATTCAAGAAAGTTAGTTCGAACAAACTGATTGGGTTCTAAAGGAACCACGATAAATTATGGCAACATGATAACAATTAGACAGTGTTTGAGGCACCCAAAATAAATGTGTACCCTAAAAAAGCATCCTTCTGGAAGAAACATATCCCATCACAAGCTAAGAGCAAGAGATGGTCAGTGGATTAGTGGAGCTCAAGGATAGACCGAAGATTCTCTCACTTCTCTAAGCTCACTAGATAGACAAGGCCTATGTCACCTTAGGAGACAATAACAAGGGTGGTAAATTTAAAATCATTGGCAAAGGCACCTAGGTAACATCAACTTCTTTATTGAAGATGGTTTGTTAGTGATGGTTTAAAACATTTCTTGAGCATTGTCAATTATGTGATATAAAGGATATATTGTCACATCGAAGTTAAGGTGCATCATTGAAAAACTACACAAAAACACATGTCTGATGCATAGTAAAATAAAATAACGTATACACCATTGGCATCAATGATCTTTACGTGAAAGCGTTTCGCGGTTGTGACTGAGGATGATTGACTTTGGTATGGAGATTAGGAACATGCTAGCATGAAACTAATCACTCATATATCATCCAAGAACTTGTAAACGAGGAATTCTTCATATAGTTTCATCAAAATAAGTTATGATGCTTGTAATAGGAAAACAAATAAGGGGTAGTTCAAATATAAGCATCAATAAGAACCTCTGGCCTTACCATCGTCCATTGGACTTGTTGGGACTATATCTATATCAAGCCTAGGATTGTAGCACTACGTTTCGTCATTGTAGATGAGATAGTAGATACACAGGCGAATTATTTCTTGAAAACACAAAAAATGAAAGCTTAGAATGTACCAAGTTTACAAACTTGCCAAAATTGAAAAGGGTCTATGATTTCTTCAAATTAGAAGTGATCAATGGTGGTGAATTTCAAAACCATGAGTTCCAAGAATTTTGTGACTTTAATGGATACAATCACAACTTCTTACCCAAGAAATCTCAAAAAAAATGGAGTAGTAGAAAAAAAAAATAAGAAATTTACAAGAAAAGGCGAGACCCAGTTGAATGAACAATAGCTACCCAAATATGTTTGGGCCGAAAGCCGTAAACACTGTCGGCTTTATTTTGAAAGCGTTTAGTAAGACACTATCTCACCAAAAACTCCTATGAGTTATGGGAACAACCAAAATACCCAATGTTTCATAGTTTAAAGTTTTTGGGTGTAAGTGTGTTATCTTAAATGAAAAAGGATGACTTAGGAAATTTGAGCTAAATCCGATGAAACCTTGGTATTCTTCGGTATCTTAAAGCTTTAGATATTAATAAAAGAACTTTAATTATAGAAGAATCCATCATTTGTTTGATGAGATTTCTGACAATAAAAAAATAATTTTGATGAATATTGATTTTGATCTTGAATTAAATGAAATCCCTTCTCTAACTAGCAACTGGATGCATCCACTTCTGAAACATCCTACCCGGGATTGGAAGGATGGAGACGCTCATCTAAGGAGCTAATCCTAAGAGACCCATTCTAAGGGGGTTAAAACCACGTTCTTCTCTTAAAAAATTTTGTGCTGCACTTTCTATTCCCAAATTGAACCTAATGTATAACGAAGCCATGAAAGATAATTCAAGGATTATAGCATGCCATAGATGGTTTAATCAATGAGAGAATGAGGGGTGAAAGCTTGCTTCTAGGCCAAAGACCATTGAGTTATTGGTATAAATGGGTCGTTTAGAACAAGCAAATGAATATGGTATCGTGTTAGCTTAGAAAACGGCTAGATTAGTAGCCAAAGGTTTCAAACAAGAGAAGGTATCGATTACGAAAAGAAGAACCTTCGCTCCTTGTGGTGATTAGAAAGCCATAAGGATGCTCCTTACCTATGCTAGTAAGAATAATTTTACGTATTTCAAATGGATGTTAAAAGCACCTTTTCTATGGCTTTATTTACGAAGAAGTTTCTGTTTGAACAACCTCCCGGATTTAAAAATAATAGCCTCCCTAATCAGGTTTTAAATTACTACAACTCTCTATGGTTTTAAAACAAGCCCCAAGGGCCTGGTAGAGAGCTTGTTCTTTTCTTATTGAAATAATTTCATAAAAGGGCAAGGTCGGATCACTAACATTGTTTTATAAAGAATTTTGAAAATTTCTCAGTTATCAGATTAATGTTATGTGATCTTAATTTGGTTCTACACGATCTCTTTTTGAATCTTTTAACTAAAACCTGATCTTGGAAATTTGAAATGAGGTTTTGATGGGAGAATTACACCTTTTTTCTTGTTAGTCTACAAAGTAAGCCAGCTGAGAAGACCGAAAATTACGATCATTTCTTCGTCAAACTAATATACTTTTAGATTAGGCCTAAAATGTTTAATAATGAAAGCTGCAAAAGCCTTTAACACGCCTATGATCACCTCCACTAGATTAGAACCATGTGATGAATATGGAGAAAGCTGCGATCACAACTTATGAGTATGATGAGAAGTTTCTTTACCTCACGTCAACTCGAGCCAGATAGGTCCATGGGTTCAGTGTAGGACTTTGTGCTTGGTTTTCGAATCGAACCCTCAAATAATCTCAGCTCAAATCGGTTAAAGAATACTAGAGTATGCGATAAGGTCGCCGGGACAACTCTGATTATGGTCATCCAAAAAACCAAAGGGGGGGGGGTTGTTAGGACTCTACTAGTATCGTCCCGAATTGTATAGGGGCACTCGGTGCTCCGTAAACAAGCCTACCTAAAGCCGACCCTTCATTTAAAGAGGTAGAGCCTGCTATGGTGGAGGTTTTTCTTAGAGAAGAAAGGGTATGCGGTTGTAAAAGAAGGTCTTGATTAGGAGTGCCTATTGGTATGAGTTAGGGTTTAGAATCCCTAATATCTAGGTATCGCCTCCTCTTTCATCAGTCATACGTATCTTGTTTGCGCCTTGAGCACAACTTCAAGAGGAAGGACCCCTATAGATGTCCCAGGAGTCCGCTTCCCCTAAAGATACATCAACACCAAGCCTGAATCCAAGTGTTCAACACTTGTATCAGAGCAACGTTCTTGGCACTCGCTAAACCCTTCCACAAGCCGTCCCATCTTCCCCTCATAGCCGCCCACAGCAATTCCCAATTGCTTAAAACATCTCATAACCGACCTTCACTCCACACCGCAGATCAATCTTTTGATCTCCCCTTGAATTGCAACAGTTCGTTTCTACAGACTGTGCTGCAATTTAGTTATCCTTATTCGAAATAAAAAAAATTATTCCTCTATTGCGCAATAAACTATTCGTCGTAAGAGTTTTTCGTCACTACGACGCACGATACTTGCGAATTTCAACCGTATACACAGTCTGTTTGATCTTGCTTACTCTACTTCATATTTTTTCTATCCACATCTCTAACGAATTTGTTATACTATTTGTACACTTTCCTAAAGCTGTGATTTCTCTTTGGTTTGTTCACAAATATCCTAATATAAACCATTGATCTTACGCTAATCTGCTATACTTTTAAAATCTCACTTAAAATTTTCGCCGCATAGCATAGTTAGTGGTTTGATCTTGCTATGGCTTTTTTTCTATCCAAAGTCTTGCATTTTTAGGATAGATTTGATACCTCCCTAATAGAGGATATTTTTTGTTTTAAATGAAAAATACTCAATATAACCACTGGTCTTTTAACGTCCAATCTCGCTATCCGTGAAATCTGTGCTGTCGAAAATTTCAACTCGCATATTTGTTGCCATTTTCAAACCGTTCTATTTGTAATCTTTTTTGAACGAAATTTCTTCTACACTTTATAGATCATCTTGGATTCCCTCCTAGATTTGTCTCTTGAGGATTTCAATCTCTTCTAAAACACTTTTGTGGTTGCGAGCAAATTTTCATCACAACCGTTAATTTTTCGACGAGAATTCGCCACTATCACAAATAAAAAAGAGAAAAAGCAACTTACACAACAAAACCATTTCCTTACTGTTTACTGGCCAAATGTCTGTGATTAAATTGGACAATCCTTGCTGCTATATAAACTGCGATTTTGCTGGCACTTCCCCCTCAAATCTCTCAAGTTTTTGATGGAAATTTTCATCGAGATCCGCTGTTTCTTCGATCGACAATTCTGCTCTTACAAAGATACCACAATGTATACAGCCACTTCCACTGATTTTCTATCGAAACCTTTGCCTGCCATCTACCACAGATCTAAACTTCAATCCATAACCCAAAACCACTCCACCACCCCCCACCTCAACTGCAACCCAAAATTTCCCATAACACCAGCCTAAACCGCAGCCTACCATCCACCAATCTACCCACCCTTTTCGACCATCACTTCTCTCAAACCTATACTTGCCTTTCACTTGACAACAACAGAGAGATCTTAAACACACAGATTTGGAGGCATATTTCTATGGTATCTAAGCTGCAATCAATGCTAAATTCAAAGCCTTGGAGGCGCTAATTGAGGATAAATTTCAGACCTCTTATTACCGACTCAGTTTGGGCCGACCACCAAGCCCGAAGAATCTATCAAGGATAGAGCTTCTAACCATACAAACCAAGCCCAAAGAGATAACTTTCCAAGAGGGAGGGTTCTATGATTGATCCCACTAATCCACTCATGATGTTGGACCTTCCTAGATGTTACGAAGGATACCCGATTGGTTTGATCTCGCGCTCGGAGCGATATTTTCGGTATCATAAACTGCGGATGCCTCTATGGTAAAAATTGCATCTATATATCCCTTGAAGGGGGATGCCCTACATGGTTTTCATCACTGTTTAACAATATACTCATGGAGTTCTCTCATGGCGGCCATTCAAGAAGGACTATGATCCGCTTCGGACCAACCGATTTACAGAACATTGACGTTCTAGCAAAGATCTGACAAACTCTAACCGTTCAGGAGTACCAAACCATGTTTGAAATGTTTCTAATCAACTTATGATTTGTCTCCAAAAACAGCTATTGGGACCTTCCTTGAGGGCTTGAAGCTGGATAGTCCGGGGAGAATTAAAGCACACGACAACCGTACACGCTTATGCGCCATCTCTTTCGCATGACATCAGAGGACCTTGAACACAAAGCCGAAGGACTAGGATCCTGATCTCAACCCTCCAATGCAGAAGCCCGCAGCCCCTCCCTACTAGCGAATCAAGTTCTTGCAAACCAAAAATGCGTGACAAGAGAAAGCTCAGGAGCGTCTACAAAGGAGTTATGTTGGCAATCTCGCTATTAGTCTAGAGCCGCAAGCATTCACTGTAGAACAGGGAGACTTCTATGATTAACCAGTAGAAAGAAGAGGTCCATTGAAAAATCTAGACGAGACCTTGATATGAGACAGAAATGTAGAAGAGAGTCACAACCGCCGAGTAATGGTACATGCACTAAAGCGCAGCCGACTACTTAAACCCGCAAACATGAAAGTTTGAAGACCTTCTCAAACAATCAATCGATCATGTCTCACGACACGGGCGGCACCTACTAACTTCCTAATAGTAAAAGTTGCTGTCAATGGCCTTACCTGTCGAGTATTACATAGTTTACATCAAGTTTCACCGAACGTAACGGATTTTTGAAGTGTGATAGCGTAGTTCCCGCGGAGAACCTATTACTGCAGAACAGAGATAATTTGGAGATTTTTCTTCCTCCTTCCTCTTGATGATTCATGAGGCCATGCTCAGAATTGAATGGTTTGGAAAATGACAATTAGATGTGATGTTTTCCTGAAAGTTTCTTAAACTAATTTTGAGATTTTACCGTAAAGGAAACCTGTAATTCTACACGGGAACGTGGGGGCACGTAAATAACGATTTGAACACACCCATTGAGAAGTTTTGCTAAACATGCAGCGGCTTTTTGTACAACTTGAGCAGCAAACTAAGGGAGAGCCAATAGAATTTGAAGATCCAAACCTACGTCTTTGCTTGCTGAATTTTCAGATATATTTGACGAACCGCGCAACCTACCTCTTGCCATCTCGGCTGATCATGTATACCGATTCTTCTGGGCAAACCTACTATAAATACTACTTGGCTATATCAACATTCATATCTGCAGAAGGGATGAAGTAGAAAGGATCTAAAAGATGTCCGAAACAGGAGTTCTTCGGCCCAGAGTTGCAAGCCCCCTTTCAACGGGTGCTCTTTACCCACGAAAGAAGTATGAAACATGTATCGAATGTGTATTGAGTTACCGAGCGCTCAATGGCATAACCATCAAGGACAAATACCCTATTCCTATCAGATGAATGCTAGATGAAAAGAGCACAAGGCCTTCACAAGCTGGACCTTCGATCCGGGTAGCATCAATATGAGTGGGCAAAGAAAGACAGACCGAAAACGCCTTTTGAACACAACGGCCACTACAAATTTTTGCTTTCTTCAACCAGAAGTGGAATTATCTTGGTCCTATCATATCAGAGGAATTTGTGATAGTGAGGACCCCTCTCAAATTGAAGCATTACAAAACGGCTGACCTCGTAACATAAAATTGCTACGTGGCTTTCCTCTCGTTTAATAGCTCAAGTCGTAAGTTTCTGAAAATTATGGAATATCATGCACCACTTTTATTTCCTTACTGAAAAAATATCTTCCAATGGTCAATCAAAGCCTCCGCTGCCTTCGACAAACTTAAGGCAGCCATGACGCGACGTGGAGCGACACTACCAAACTTTCAGCCGACCCTTCATTATTGAGGTCAATGCATCTGGAGTTATAATTGGAATCATTCTCATATGCGAGTCGACCACTCGCATATACACTAGAAGCATTTCTCTCCCTTTCACATCACAATTGTCAACATATGATAAGAGTGCTCGGCCATTGTGCCGCAGCAACAGGGTATAGCCCTTGTGCTTGATCGCTCGAAGCGTTTTCAATTAAAACGACTGACCATAAAAGCCCTCACTTTACTGTTTTGGAGCAAAGATATCACCCCTGAGAAGCAAAATGTGTACACAACTCTGTAGATTTGATTATGAAATTAACTTACGAAAACAAGGAAAGAGAATGTTTTGTAGATTCGCTTTCACAACTACCCGAGCAAGCTGAATTTTCAAGCCGTGCACTTCCAACCATTGACTTTCCCGTGAGGATATAGATGGAATGGCAGATGATCCAAGAGCCAGGTAAGATACTAAAAAAAAATGGTAGGAAGCACCAAACTTCGTGGCTCATTACAATTGGACTCAAAAGAATTACACTTAAAGGACCACTTGTGCTTAGACAAATTCTACTTGCAGCTTTACGACCTATTTTGGACTAAGTTATTCCATATCAGGGTACTAAATGAAAACGAGTATGCATATCTCCCAAATCGACCTCAAGAACGACAGTTTGTAAATATGTGCTTGGAAGACAGCCCAAAGACCACCCACCAAATATGACTACGTCGGAGAACTCCAGACGCCACCAGTGTCAGTATGGATCAAACGGATCGTGGAACTTGACGATGACGACCCACTACTGAAGTGCTAATACAGTGGGTGAACCACCACAGAAGTGCCACTTGGAACTATGACGACTTAAGATCAAATTCCAAAATTCTGAATCGTCAGAATCCTCAGGACAAGGCTGATTTTTGAGCGGGCCGTGTCCGGGTTCGGAACTCTAGCTGGAATTCCTATTGATAGGGGCAATCATGTAAACCTACCTAAGAGAAGCCTACCCTTATTAAGAGGTGCAGAAGCCAGCTAGGGTTTGGAGTTATTTCTAGCCGAAGAATCTAGGAGTTGTCAAGGCATAAGAGTCTTAAGTATTAGTCCGATTAAGGAGTTGGTTAGAAGGAGGAGCTTGAGTAGGAGTCTATTATTAGTTAGGGTTTGGAAGCCCTATAATAGCTATGTATCCTCTCTTTCAATCAGCATAGCTGAATCTTTCTGCAAGGCCGGTGAGCAGCAACTTTGGAGTAAGAACCCCTATAGAGTTTCCAGGAGGAGGCCGATCCCCAAAGAGATCAACCCCAGCGTAGAATCTGCAAGGTTCTAAGAGAAACGTTTTTAGTTAATTGCTTATGTTTGATACGGATTTTGTGGGTGTATACTGGATATAAAAAGCCATCAGGACCATAATCAATTTTTGGGACATGCTGTGTTTCCGATCCCTGGTCAATCTAAGAACAAAACTCGTTGCCCTATTCACACCGAGCTGAGTATATGGCAGCTAGTGCATGCAAGGCATACGTTGTGTTATAAAAACACCTTAGAAGCTTATAAAACTTCATCTTAAAAATATTCCTATTAAATATTAAACACAGTGTAATATCTTTAACAAAGAATCTCTTCCAAACTCAGAACAAAACATATTTATATTAGATATACTGTATAGGAGATCATCTCATAGGATAATCATGATGTAGTTATAGAGTTCATTGATACTACAATCACTAGCTGATAGTTTTACAAAGCCTTTAGGGGAAGAATAATTGGATTTCATTAGAAGAGAATTAGTATGTTACTGTGTCCCGAAATTTATGAACTTATTAAAATTTTTTTCGGATGTTCTTGAATTCAATGATCAAATAACTTATTGTTTAGATGATTTTACACGATTACATGCCCCTTAATAACTTCTGGAAATTATGTGGTTTTGAATACAAAATTTCCCTAATATAAGCATGTTTTATCTTCATCGATTGTGTTTGAAAATCTTAGCAAATTTTTCCGATGCATGGAAGTGTTAAATTTCATTTTCAGTTTTCTTGATCCTAACGATACAATTATTTCTCTTGTGGGTTTAATTCCGCTTTCATAAGCATGTTCACAAATAGAGTTTAATTCATCTCATTGTTTTTGACATCTTAGAATTAATTGCAATGCTCTCTCATCGACTTATCCTGTGAAAAATATTTTTTTCGAGAAATGGATTGATGAAATGATTGCTCTTATAAAATTCCTTCTTGAAAAGGGTAATGTTTTTTTAGCCAAGGATTTGATTCACTACCTATCTTGAATCCTTGTAAAATTCAAATATGAGTTAATACTCTTATTAATTTTAATTTTTCGAGTATCTCACAATTGGCTTTCCTCCTTCATGCAAAAGATAATACCAAATAAAAAGGAAGAAGTAATCTCTATGTCATGTTTTCCTGGAAGATATTTATATAATTGGTATCCTATCACTCATTCTTGAAAAATGACATGAACCTAATTATGGCATGAATCATTACCACACTTATGTTTAAAATTTGCTTATATCGTTCTCACTTTTTGTTGATGACAAAGGGGGAGAAATATATTAATTGATGCTATGAGTGCCCATATTTGAAATTTGAATTATGTTAAGATATCAAAAAGAAGCTATGTATCGAAATATATGGTAAATTGATGATCGAAATGCTATGATTGCTAAACACTTGAAATGCTTGCGTTATGTTAAGATATCAAAAGCTTACATTGTAATTTACATGTTAATATCGTTACCCATATGATGAAGTGCTACCATTACTATCATTCACACTTGAAATGTAAGACTTGAAAATGATGTCAAGCCTTGACATCATTTCAGAGAGATACATCATGATAGAATCATGATGGGAGTATGATGTAAGGTTAACAATCTTAACTTATCAATAGTCTCTGAATTCAAAGGTTTTGAAAATTCAAGAATGACTTATCTTGAGTATGGCATATAGATATGGGAAGTTAAGGTTAACTCCGTTATCAATTGATTGTCATCATCAAAAAGGGGGAGATTGTTGAATCTCGGATTTGATGATGAAGTCAATTGTCATTTGTTATCTAAATCCATATGTTGACATAAGTGTGTAGGATGAACTACAATGGAAGTAGAGACATGCAAAAGGAGTTGCGCTGGAGTCAAGACTAGTGTCACGTTGGGGGTTTGAGAGTTCGACGGAAGTTCGGACAGTCGTCGGAGGTTCTACGAGAACAAATCCGGAAGTCCAGGAGCTTCAAGAAGCTCATCAGAACTTGCCAAGTGGATCGTTGCAAGTCCAGGAGTTTGTTGGAAGTCCGCCGGAGCATCGCTGAGGGTTCGTCGGATGTTCGCCGGAAGAAGCGATTGACGCACCAGAGCAAGTTGCAGTAAATGTCTCGAAAATATCGGGTTAGCATGATGATTAAGTTAGAAATGAGAGGTGATCCCATTAACTTAATCTTGGGGCAATTGGGCCCTTGATAAACACAATTTGGCCGAATGGATCGGCCCATTTGGACCCAAATTTCCGGCCGCCGGTTGGCACTACCCCGCCCTGGTCCGATGGTGGCACCTCTTGGTCTACCGGTGGCACCGCCAAGAGCTGAGTCATCCCAGGAAAGCTGGGCGCTGGGAACCGCCCAGTCAGGCGATGCTTACCACCGCTTGGGCCTCGTCTCCGAGTGAGGTGGGCGGGTTACCGCACCCTTACAAGGTCGGTTCGTAGCGCCCCCGAGCTCGGTCTCCGAGCCTGTCAATCAGTAGTACCGCCATAACTGTGCGGTACTACTGTCATGACCCCCCGAATTCCCTAGAGATGGACCTATTTCTCAGCTCCAAATTCAAACCAGTTTGGGCCTTATAAATCCCACCTTTCATGCATGAAAGGCAAACCTAAACTTAGCATGTATTCTAATATTTTGGGAGAGCTAAAAATGTTTAAAAAGGCCAAACATTCTTCTCCCTCTTTCCTTCCAAGTTTGATCTTCAGAGGATTGAAAAATCTATAGGGTTGTCCCTAAGCAACGTCAAAAGGAGTAAACTGTCAAGGGTGGTTGGCCTTCACTTATTGGATGAAGGCCGTCTTTTGAACGTCGTAACACTCGGTAGAGGAGGCAAGCCGAAATGGATGTAGTGAACGCACTCTAATACTCTGGTTTGCATTTACTTATTGCTATTATTACCTTATTTCAAACCCTTTCAAAGCTTACTGCCTTCAATACTTTTCCTAATACGCTTTTCAATATAAGAAATTTTCCAAATCAGTTTTAATCGTACGAAGGGGGGTTGTTTTTCGAAAACGACGTGATTTTATTACATCCGTTACACTAATTCACAACCCCCCCCCCCCCCCTCTTTAGTGCCGCCCTGATCCTAACTGAATTTCCTTTCTCAAACACAAGCATTGAAGTGATGAAGTCCCCTCTGCCAAGAGACACTTACCCTTCCCCACCCTAGAAACGTAGCTAAGTTCTTTCCATTTTGCATTAGTTCTGTAGCGAAGGAGCGTTGCAGATTAAAGAGGCAGCAGGAGCTCAATTACATGACCCCTAACCTCTGTCAAGAGACGCCCCCACCGTAGGTTGAACTTGAAGGATAAAGGACAGGATAAGAGCACTAGCAAGTACTGAGGCAACTTCTATAACCTCAGGTAGGTAGGGCCCGGGTGAACACACAAGAGGTTTCGAGAAGGGCTTTTTAGTGCCTCACATAGAGTGGCTTTGGCTAGGGAGTTCTCTATCTTCCCCCGCAACTTTCGTCGAACCCCAACTCTTGATCTAGCTTTCTCGAGATTTCTCCCCATCCCCATCTTCTTGTGATTTCACTTTTTCCTTTCTTCTTTTTATTGACGTAACGCTAGTATATATTGAATTCGGTATTATTTCTGTCTCTTGTTCTAAGCTCAGAGGGTCCATTGCTGCTTCCACACTTCTATATGACAAAAATCAAACTCTTCATAGAGACCATTGGTACCCCGCGGTACAGTCTTCGCATTTGTTGTTATTGATAGGGTGGATCATTATTCTTATCCACCTTTTTCTAACGGAAGAAGATAACGAATACTCAATTAGACTCACGTGCGTTGGGGCCATATCTCTCGAGGAGGGATGAAGACAAAGTAGAGATTTCCTTGGCGTATTGGAAAAGAAAGATAGCGGCTCTTCTCAGAGCACTGGAGCCCTCTATATCTGACTGGCTTTATTGTCCGCTTCGTCAGTGGTTAGGACCTCATCTTTTCATGTCGAAGACACAAGTTTGATTCCCGTAAGGGATAGGCAGTCCTTCTCAGGATGCTTTCCGTTTCCCATTGACCAAATCTTTTTTCGAATTGTCAGAGAGAGGAGAGAGAGCCCTTTCCCCCTCTTATGACTTTGTTCCTGACATTGATAGATAAGAATGTGTAAACAACCAACCTCCTCTTCCTCTTTTGAGGACATATTCATTCACCCGCTTCCTGGATACTTTCCTTCTTTTCTTCTTTGTCACTTTTCCTTCCAAGAAATAATTTTCCCCTTCCAACAGAAAGAGCCGATTCTTTCCTGCCAATGCCATTTGGGAATTTTCCCTGGCCTAATTAGCAGATTCCTAGAATGAAAGGTTTTCGGATGGATTTTCTATCAGAGGTCTTTCGGCGAAACTGGGCTCAGGAACCTCTTTCTATCCTTCCAATTTCGAAGAGAGTATTACCAGAGGAGAAAGGCTTGCCAAGCTCCCGTTGTACATTCCTATGTCAGGTATAGCAATTTAAGAGGAAACCAAGGTAGGTGATGACTCCTTTAGCGAGTTATTAGGCTTCAGTGGAGAGTCAGGTTATACTATTAGTGGAGAGCAGGGCGGACATTTTTGGTCAAAGTCTTCGCACAGTCATCCTCTGTTCAGGTACCCTCCTTTTTCAAGGTCACTTTATAACAACAAGAAAATGTGCTAATCTTTTATCCCCAACGAAAATAGCTCAGTACTGTAAATCAGTATCGATTACCCCCAAGCATAGAGGATTTAGCGTTCGGTTAGCTTTTCTGGCATGTGGTGGATAGGTTTTCGATCACAGTATAGCAACAGGTGTTTACGTGGGTTTGCCTAAGTTGCAACTTAGCGCAGTGCCTTACATGGGCCTATAGAGCTTAGTTATTTAGTGTTGGGCTTTGTGTGATTTTTACTGTTTCCTAGAATCCCTTTTGCAGTACTAACATTCTCTCTTCTTTTTCGAGTTTCAGAGAACAAGCAGGGCTCTAGTGGTTAGGTACCGTTATGTCTTGTTGGGATGCATATCATTGATCTATTATATCGTATGCTCCATTTCTTCTTTAATCAGCTGTTGAGTTTAGTTCGGGTGCGCCCATCTTAGTATGTTTTCAGTGATTTTTCATCATTATTGAAGACATGTGTGACTTCCCTCTATTTGAAGTAATCCACCGAATCTGCTGAGCTTATGCTGGTGCGAAAGTCGTCTAGGTTCGTGTCTAAAGAGAGAGTATTTATGGCTTCCATCGAGTTTGGTGGCAATTAACTAGATTCCAAAAGAGATTGGACTTTGCAATGATACAGAAGAAAGTAACGCTTTTGCTGTGCCGACATTGTTCACGGTAGTAAGTTGTTCTGTTCCCAAGCTCACTGATAAGCCCTTTGCTTCATGTTCTCGTTGCTTCTTGTTTCGTTCCTCACGCTTACGAGTGTCGTGCATTAACGTAGTGTTAAGAATGGAATCAAAGGATAGGTAGCTTTGAAAAGATTGGTCCAAACATGTGGGTTCAGGTAAGACAGGCTAGGGTGAAGCAAAGAAGGGAGTCAGTTGTAGTCCAGTTGAGGCGCTAGGCATTCTTTGACTGGCGCAACAGGAGCAAGACTCAGTGTGTCAATATTTTTTGGCAGTTCCATTAGTGTCAGTAAAATGAATGATGCGCTAACGGTCTTGATGCGCTAACATAGTTCGGTTGAATCTTCGAAAGAAGCGCCTTCCGAGCCCCCATTTCACACACTGTCTTCACATCGGTTACTGAGTTTTCCGTTGAAGCAGCAGGCAAAGGTCAAGCTTCACGCGCCTCTCACTCACTCGGATTGAACTTCAGGTTCTATATGCAAAGATATGGTACATTCCTTCCCTCGTTCATTGATAGTTTTCTAACAACAACCAACGCAGCCCTCCTACTGAAAAAGAAAGAATCAAACCTTTCTTGCCTCATTACTAAATAATATATGTCCTTATATAGAGCTTGACGTGAAACAAAGGTCAGGGTTTGGGCTTTTCATTGTTGGTTAACTTGAAATCTACAGGTTAGTAGGAAGATGGATTAAGCTTCGTTAGTCAGGTTTAGGGATGTATGGGTCAGCTCGCTGCAGTATGTACTATCCCTCACTTTTGAAATTTATTGGATTTATTTGTAATCGGAAGACTTATATAAATAAGAAATTCAAAGATAATTGTTTAAGTTACAAAAAAGAAAAGAAAAGAAAAACGAAAAACAAAAAATTTTTTGAGTTTTATCCCACCGCCTCCCACGCTCTTTGTTTCCCATGGGAAACGAGAGAAGATCAGGGGGCGTGGGAAGAAGGAAGAAGAAGTAAGAAGAGGGAAGAGGATAAAAGAGGAGGAGAAAAAGGAGGAGAAGGGAAAGAAGAAAAGAAAAGAAGAGAGTAGAAGAAAGAAGAGAAGAGGAGTGGAAGAGTGGCACCGACCCTCTGTGTCTGCAGGGGAAATAGAGGAGAGGAACGCGCTGGTTCATGGGGAGTAGAATGAAGAAGACATAAGAAGAGAGAGAGAGGAGAAGAGAGGGAGAGATCTATGAGAGAGAGGCAAAGCTGCAGCACCAAACCTCTGTTTCCTGTTCGGAGAGGATGCGTGGGCGTCGGTGAGGAAAGGGAAGAAGAAAAGAAGAAGAAGAGAAGAAGAAGAATAGAAGAAGAGAGGAGGTGGCTGCGGCATGCGAGCGGAGTGGTGGCGTCGGGGATGAGAAGGGACGAAGAGGGAGAAAAGAACAAGGATGGTTGTCTTTTTTTATGGGTTCTTTGCAAAAGAGTTACTTCTACAAAGGGATCTATAACTTCGATCAAGCCTTTATGTACCCGCGGACGATTTGACCGCCCTGGTCCTGCCCGACATTTGCCATTAGATGCTACGACCGCTTCTCAAGAGGATTATCTGCCAAAGGTATTTATCCAGCAGGTGATCCTTTAGTATTCACGTCAACTATGTACCACCTCGGACGTTGGCGAGGAAATTATTAAACGCGTCAAAGAGTTAAGCAAACTTCACACGTACAAAGAACTTCAGACTTACGCTCTTCTGGGTTGGCGAATTATCCCGAAGAATCGTTGAACACTGTAGAAGAGCACGAAAATCGGAGCGTTTCTTATCACAACCCTTTCTTCGTGGCAGAATTATTTACTGGTTCTCCCGTAAAATATGTTGTCTTGCGAAACAATTAGGGGTTTCAACTGATCCTTTCCGGGAGTTAGACAGTCTTCCCGAGCAGGCCTTTTAATTTAGTAGTTACCTCCGATGTGAAGCTACCGGGGGGGGGGGCGAAGCTATGAAACTTAGAAAGAGGAGAGCAAATGAAGAAATACCTAAATCTTTGTGTCTGACTCCTAATCGATTATTTGGGGCATCAAGTGAACTGAAATAATTTATCTACTAATAGTGGCCAAATGTGGCGTATTACCAAACCACGCCCCTAGTTCGCCCCGGCGAGATATAGGTCTTTTGAGAATACGCCTCAACAACTACCATGGTTAACGGTGGCTCTGATGGGTGGTTTTCGCTAGAATAGTAATAATGAGATCACATTTTATTTAGAAATGAATTCGTAACTCAGTCACTGACATTGATCCGCAAGAAGCACTCAACAGCTCTTGAAATAGATGAAGCTAACTTGAGTAGAGCTTAGGGTAAATAGCAGCAATTTTTGGAAGCATCTATCGCTCAGACGAGCAGGACACTGTAGAGGCTGTCAATGTTATATTTC
>PYDT01000745.1:0-10000 GCA_004837865.1 Musa balbisiana
TTTGAAGAAGAGGCCGAGGTCGCGACCTGCCCCCGATAAAGCAGGATTTATTCAATCACCTAGTTTGGGGCTCCTAAATATGGCGCCTTGTGGCACTATGATTGTTGAAAAGCCACTTTTCTCTATCGGCTCGTGCAAGCGGACCTTTTATCATAAGAGGATGAGCTTCAGAGAATGATCGGGTTCTTGCAAGTGAAACCTGCAGTACCAGACACGATATGATCTTCCAAGAACAAGGCTTTTTTCGAGTAAGCCCAATTCATTTGGGACCCTGCTGTCCATTCTTTTTCCTATTCAAAGATCAGCCCTGTTGTCTCTGTTTTTTCACTCGAGAATTTCTTTGCAGATGAAGAGATGTTCAAAGGTGTCTTATTACTTCCCAACAAAACCTTTCTACAATCTATGTATAAAGCTGGTTCATCAATACTCAAGAAAGGTCTCGTTTGTTTTTTCCGCCAGAGATGGCTTCGAAGCAATAGTCCATTTCTAATGATCTTTCCTTTCTAATAACTCTTCCTAGATCTCATCAGTATTTATCAAATCTTTTTCCTACTTAACGGAACGCTATTGGATCAAATAACAAGACAAATGTTGAGAAGGATGGCTTTCTCGGATGAAAATGACATTTGTTGCAGGTAACAGGAGAAAGATTCCCATTCCTTAGCCGTAAAGATATGGTGGCCATGAAAAAGGGAATTAAAGTGAAACAGGATTGGCCGGGTGGTAGAGGTCGTGGAAACATTTTTTTATTCCATATTTTGGACCTTAGCTCCATGGAACAATAGCTACTGCTGAAACTGGACGATTGAAATCTTAGATGAAACACTATGTATGGAGGATATGAATAGCTAAACAAGACTCTTCAACTGCGCAAACCGAGTCATTACCATACATCAAACATTTCACTTACTGCAACCATTTAAATCCCTCGGAAATAAAAAATACGCATGTCCTATGAAATGCTTGTGCATCTGCTCCAATACGAATCATTGGGTTACTGAAACTAGAAAAGATATACCTTTTCTTCGTCTCCAGGTCGATGGTCTTCTCAATTGGAAGATCCCCCAGATGGATAATACATTTCCGGTTGACCGAGCCTAATTCTACGTTTTTGTTCCGAAGCAAAGATATCCACGGAGGCCGTCGTCCTATCAGATATTCACGACCACGAGGTACTGGATTCTCTTTCGATGGCCCTCAAGGAGAAGGAAGGCCGGAGCCAACAGACGTCTTCTCCGAACAGACCGTCCTGTCTATTCTCTAATTCACCCGACCGATCCATTTTGGGAACGTCCAATGCCAAAGTCCTGAATGGGGTACGTCGCCAATCCTAAAACGCCTAATAATGTCTTGATCTGCTGGTTATGGGGTACTGGTGGTATTTATTACCGAGGTTTTTAAATTATCAATCTACCCTTGTGTGATTCCTCTTGAATCATATACTCGGGGGTGGGTGCGGGCGGACGAGTTTCCAACCGGACTCCTCATTCAATAGATATAGAAATCGCCAAGATTTCGTGATCCCCTGCCGAACCTATTCCAATTCCAACAGATCGGCTCGGATCGTGGGGATTGCCGGAATACTTCGTATCAACAGATAAGATACTCGGTATATCAATATTGATTAGATCCGAAATCTTGTATTGAATTTGCTTCATTCAAGAGCATTCTCAATATATGCCTTTAATAGGCCTCGAAGCCTCCACGCTCTTTAGCACAGATTTTGATCTCGCGGGCTCCATTTCACCATCAAGGCATCTTGAAAGTGAATCGTATTCCATGAATATGATATCTATCTAATGTGATATATGGAATTATCAAAGGTGGAGTGTTGGAGTATTTCTATCGCTCGGGTCATGTCATATAGGCCCGGTCCCAGACATCAAATTGCTTCGATTTGAATTATCCGGAGGATACCTTATATATATCAAAAAGATTACAATCAACCTATTTCTCGATTCAATAGAAGCCCAAAAAAGAAGTGAATATGGTACCCAAATACCGGATATATAGTCAAAAGCAGGTCCGATTACGCCTATTCCTAATCCTAAATAGAATGTAACGACGTAGCGATCCATATGTAAACATAGTATCTATTTTACATAACGCTCCGAATGACCCATCCTCATAATAAGAATGTACATAACCCTATTCCGGTCTGTTCCGGTGGGAATGAACTTATAATCTGATGATCGAGTCGATTCCATGATTATAAGTTCATAACCCCAGCCCATTCCCATTTTGGGTTGGCGGACAGATCTACTAATTCTTTTATTCCAGTTAGTAAGAGGGATCTTGAACTAAAATATACCTAGAAGCTAAAGAGGTATCCTGAGCAATTGCAACAATTGGGTTCATTGATATTCCTAGGTATAGTAGATGCATCCCATACAGTCATACTCAATTCGATGGAATTGTTTGATCTTAAGGCGATCCTTCTATACTTGTCGCACGTAAGGGTTTATTTCTGATTTCGGATTTCGTCCGTCATTAATACGTGATTATTTTTAGATCATAGTAAGATAGAAACACGCTCTAGGAGTCCATTGAAACCAAAGAAATATATGCCTGCCTGCCCTCACACCCAAATAGATGAGTTTTCCGAAAAACCTGCTAGTGGAGGAAGACCTCCTAGGGATAAGAGACATAGGGCTGAAGAGAGAGCCAAAAAAGGATCTTTCGGGTATAATCCTGCATAATCTCGAATGTTATCATTTCCGGTACGTAGACCAAATAATACCATGCACGCAAAGTTCCTAATTCATTGAGGATATAGACAGCATATAAGTTAGCATGCTGCATTCCATCATTGAGTCTCCAAACCATTATTCCAATAATTACATATCCGATTTGACCGATGGACGAATATGCAAGCATACGTTTCATGCTTGTTTGAGTAATAGCAATGAGATTCCCCATATCATGGCTAATAATAGCTATTATTTCCAGAAAAATGCATTCGTTTGATGAGAAATAAAAGGAATATCGAAAATTCGCGTGGCTGAAGCTGAAGCAGCTACTTTCGAAGTAACAAAAGAAAAGCAACGACCTGAGTGGGAAGTCAGAGTCGAAAAGGAGTTCTCACCTTCTTCCTCATTCAACCGTGCAATGAGAACTTCATCGTCGCACGGCTCCTAAGTGATAACAGAAAGAAGAACTCATCTTCTTTCCTTTTTGATTACCTTCCTCGCGTATTATCACACCGAATCCATTCGATTTCTAAAAAGGATTACTAATCCTTAACTTTTCGAGGATCCTTCATCAGTGGTTTGAATGACTGCCTTTTCAATCCTTTCGACCTTGGTTCCGTCGAGCAAGTCAGAAAGATTGAGAAATAGAACCATCTGATTTGATTCGTTCTCAATAGCCATGAGATGATCATCTTAGGTTCTCCTTTTGTCAACGGATGCTCCTATTACACTCGTAGTCTCTGAAGAGGAGAACCAACTATGTCATCTACACGATATTCAGCATTGTCTACGTCATTAGTCCGCGCTTTGGAGGAACTACCCTACGACGACTTGCAAAATGGATCTGTTTATCATAAAGAGATTCGTTGTTCCTGACCCTGCTTCACTTTAATTGTTATTTGAACAAAAGATCACAATAACTTTTGGTAAAATTTATGTCTTGTCCGAGTGGGGATAGCTTTCTCTTCTGCATGTCTATGGAAGTTTGAAAATCCAAACTCTCAGAGATAGATATAAGGTAGGAATTTGTCGAACGAACGCACTCCTTCGTATACGTCCAGGAGTCCATTGATAAACGGGGCCTGGGAAAGCTTGAACCCAATCCTACAGTGAGGAATATAAGCGCAATTTGAAATTCCTGGGGAGTATAGACATTGGGTATTGATTAAGACCATTCACTATTTCTTGAAGCTCGATCTCCCCCCAATGAACCATATAGCCAAGAGCAACCATGAACCAGAATCGAAGAGCGGCCCCCCCATGCATGAGTAACGATTTCCTAGTAGCCTCATTGAACCGTACATTCCTCTTTGGTATATCCAATAATAGTAGAACAGAAACTGAACATTCTGGAGCTACAAAGATATTTAAATCGTTAGCACCCATAAAACAGTCCTCCTAAGTAGCGGTTAATACAATAACAGAAACTCTGTTATAGCCATTTCTGTACATTCATGTACTCTCTGATAGAGGAATACCTAGAGTTGAACATAAGTAAAATACGAATTTGAAAGATTTCGTTGAAATGTTCGTTGAAATTTCCCGAAAAGCAATGATAGTGCTTCTCCCTCGGACATAGGGCCGTTATGCTTATTACTAACTTGTTGAAGAGATAAATAGAACCAAGGTCTATCCTTTGATCATAGTTGAATCATCATCAGAAGAGAAAGTCGCCAAATTAGGATACATTCTGGGAAAATGAACTTCCATGGAAGAGAAGCAATGAAACGCTTTCATAAAAATTCTCGTAGAATCGAGAATAAGTTTTCATTCATGTACTTCCATATCATGAATTAGTACCGCATCCATCTCGAAAAGTCCCAATTGTTTCGACTTTCTTTTTGAATGGGATATTTACGGAATCCCCATGAATAGGATCACCCTTATTCCATGATATTTCCATAAGATTCCTCTTCTTATTCTTAAGCAGCCCCCGATAGGGCTTAGTTGATCATGCGATTATGTTCATCTTCTTTTCCTTTTGGTTTTTTCTAGCAAGATATCGTCCGTTCTTTTTCATTGATTCTTTTCCGGAGCGGGGGGGGGGGGGGAGATGTATGGATCCATGTGTCATATAATCCAGTTCATGGATTAACGAAATGTTCAAGGCTCTTTGCCTCTGCCTTCTATGAGTCTCTTTCCTTTTTTCCGCGTATGGCATCGCCACTCCCTTTGGCAGCATCTACTAATCTCGGAACGTAATTTGAAAGCCATATTTCGACAACCCGGACGTTTTCGGGATGCCTAATAACCAACGAATTGCAATTGCTTTTTCCTTGTTTAGATCCCTATTCAAAGAACTTGATGTTTCTATCCGCCTACACGTCTTTGCTTTTACTTGCTATATCGGGAGTTTACTCCACGTATTGCTTGACGTAAACAGATAGTGGATTTTGTTTCTGTCTTTTGTTGAATCTTTTTCATGGCCGATGATATTTGATAAGCCAATGATTTTTTTCCGTGTTTCAGAATACGTTAACCACATTTAACTAATCGATTACGATAATTGGATCGGATTTTGCAGTTTTTCTTCTGCAGTACCTCACGTGACATGGCGTGAAAGAGGTTACAAGAATCAGTTTTCTTTTATAAGGGCTAAAAACGAATTACTTATTTTGGCTTTTTGACCCCATATTGTAGGTTGGATCCGAAAGATATGACAGATCTCCGCCAAGCCGTACATACGACTGTTTCCAATCAATATACGGCTTTCCACAGAATTCCTAATGTATCTATGAGATCGAGTATGGAATTCTGTTTTCCCACTCACTTTAAATTGAGTATCCGTTTTCCCTCCTTTTCCTGCTAGGATTGGAAATCCTGGTATTTACCTATCCATAGCGGTCCGAAGTCCTTATGTTTCCGACATAGTGGTAATGTAAAACAAGTGCTTCGACTCATTGCTATTTGACTCGGACTGTTTCTATAAAAGTCGGGTTTCGAATTGTTTGTTGTGACCGGACAAAGTAGGGACAACCTCTGAATGATTTCAATATGGACCTTGACATTAATGTTTCCGATCGAATCCCTTAGAAAAAGATCTTTGTCTCATGGAAGCCTGCTCCGTCCCCTTAGAACTTTCGTTATTGGGTTAGCCATACCCTTCACTGTTTTCTAGCGCATTCACTGGCATCATCAAATGTACAAGTCTTGATAAGAATCTACAACCACTAGAACGCCCTTGTCGCGACTTTACACTCCGACAGCATCTAGGGTTCCTCGAACAATGTTATATCTCCACCGGGGAAATCCTTAACCTTCCACTCCGTCTGTACTAATACTACAGAATGTTTCTTGTAAATTATGGCCATACCAGGTATATAAGCAGTGATTTTCAAATCCAGAGGTTAATCGTACTCTGGGCCTTTACGTAATGGCAGAGTTTGGTTTTTGGGGGTGATATTGGAAAATTGACAGATAAGTTCACCCTTACTTTCCTCTACAGAACCGTACTGAGATTTCCCCTCATACGGCTCCTCGTTCAATTCTTTCGAAGTAATTGATCCTTTTCTTCGTTCGAGAATCTCCGTCCCTTATTCCACTCCGTCCCGAAAGTAACGAAGACCACTTCCCGTCACGTTTTTCCTGTTCCAATTGCACACTTTCCCATTTACTGATCAAATGAAGAATTATTCTTTTTACCACACATAGGCGGACAAATCACGATCTTATAATAAGAACAAAATCTTTCTCGATCAATCCCCTTGCCCCTTATTTGTCGAGAATCATAAGATCCTTTTCGAGTTAATTTTGTTGCATTTGGAATCTGGGCTCTTCGATCTTCTAACTTATTTTGAATATCTACTTATTTTTTTTTTTTGCTTATTCTTTATTTCATTTCGCTTTTCTTTCCCTCTCTTTTCTTTTTTTCCTTCCATCCTTCCTTAGTTCCCATGGCTTTGTTGTATCCTGTAGAATCTGACCCATTTTCTCCGCGAAGCGAAGGGTCAACGAATAAATCAGATTTATTTTTTCGATCAAAACAAAAAAGTACTATGTGAAATCTTCGGTTTTTTCCTCTTTTCCCTATCCCTAACCCTATCCCCAGCGTTTGAATCCATAGAACCTTTTTCTTCTGATGGAATCGATATTATTACATCAATTCCTTCCCGATACCTCCCAAGGAAAATCCCGAATTGGATCCAAAATTGACGTGTTAAGTGTAGCTTATCCATCGGTTATGCACTCTTCAAATAGGAATTCTTTCTGAAAGATCCTGGCTTTCGTGCTTTAGTGAGTCGTCCGAGATCCTTTCGATTGACCTATGTTGTGTTGAAGGGTACCCCATATGATCCGATCGATTGCGTAGTCCCGCGGTAGCAATGGAACCGGGGAAAAGTATCCAGAAAGAACTTTTTTTTCCTATTAATATTATATTGTATTAGTTAGTGATCCCGTTCGGATTATATGAGTATTGTTAGTGTCCCGTTCGGTGATCCTTTTTCCGTTATGAACTGTGGGCACCAGTCCTACATTTTGCTCTCTGTGGACCGAGGAGAAAGGGGCGTCCGCGGGAAAGAGGTGTTGTACCGTGAGAGAAGCAAGAGGTCACCTGATTCAATATACAACATGGATTCTGGCAGCAATGGGTTGGACCCTCATGTCGATCCGAATGAATCACTCTTTCCACGAGGTAATCCTTTGCCTGCTGGGCAAGAGGATATTAAGTTGCATTCTTTCTCTGGTAGGACATGTATTTTCTATTACTATAATTAATATTTCATAACTATAAATTAACTATTTCTATACCTATTAAATTAATAAATGAAAAATGAAGTAGTTAATGGTGGGGTTACCATTATCCTTGTTCTTGTACTGTATTCCTAAGAAAATGAAATTTGTTCCATTTTATTTTTCGAGGTCTCAAAAAAAGGGGGGGTGTGGAACACTAGGAATCTTGCATTGAAATTGAAAAGAATGTAGCTCCAGTTCCTTCGGAATGGTAAGATCTTTGCGCCAGAAAGAAGGGGTGATCTATACATCTTGACTTGGTTCTGCTTCCCCTCTTTTTTTACAATACCGGGTCGGGTTATTCTCCTACCATATCGAATAGAACATGCTGAACAAAATCTTCTTCATTGTAAACCTGCTCTGCTCGATTAGAGATTCGGGAAAAACGTACTGATTTATGAAACCATGGCTATGGCCGAATCCGTAGTCAATCCTATTTCCGACAGGATCAGTTTACAATGAATCCATTTTTTTCCATTATTTTATCTATCCATACCCTTATTTTACTAGCCATATATGCGAAAAGAGGCCGGCTCAGTTGTTCGGAATAGTGGCGTTGAGTTTCCTTCGACCCTTTGCCTTAGATTAGTTAGTGTCTATTTCTCGATGGGACCGGGAATGGATATAACTCAGGGCGGTAAGTGTCACCTTGACGTGGTGGAAGTCATCAGTTCGAGCCTGATTATCCCTAAACCCAATGTAAGTTTTTTCTATTTTGACTTGCTCCCCCGCCGTGATCGAACGCGAATGGATCAGAGGCCTTGTGGGATTGACGTGATGGGTAGGAGACTATATGCTGGGAAGGCGAACTCCGGCTAATATGAAGCGCATGGATACCAGTATGCCCTTAGATGAAAGAAATCCGAATCAGTCTTGTCTACGAACAAGGAAGCTATAAGTAATTGCAACTATGAATCTCATGGAGGTTCGATCCTGGCTCAGGATGAACGCTGGCGCATTCTTAACACAGATGCAAGTCGGCCGGGAATTGGTGATTTCCCCAGTGCGGACGGTGATTACGCGTAGAACTGCCCTTGGGAGGGAAACAACAACGAAACGTTGGCTATACCCGTAGGCTGAGGAACAAAAGGAGAATTCCCCCGTAGTAGGGCTTGTCGTCCTGATTACTAGTTGGTGAGGTAATAGCTGACCAAGGCGATGATCAGTCTGGCCGAGAGGATATCAGGCCACACTGTACGAGAACGGCCCAACTCCTACGGAGGCAGCAGTGGGGAATTTTTCCCGCAATGGGCGAAATCCTGACGGAGCAATGCCCGCGTGGGAGGTAGAAGGCCCACGGGTCGTGAACTTCTTTTCTCGGAGAAGAACAATGACGGTACTGAGGCATAAGCATCGGCTAACATCTGTCCACAAACGCCGCGTAAGACAGAGGATGCAAGCGTTATCCCTAATGATTGGGCGTAAAGCAGTCTGTAGTGGCTTTTTCAAGTCCGCCTTTCATCCCAGGGCTCAACCCTGAACAGGCGGTGTAAACACCAACTGGAGGTACGGTAGGGGCAGATGGAATTTCCGGTGGAGCGGTGAAATGCGTAAGAGATCGGAAAGACACCACGGCGAAAGCACTCTGCTGGGCCGACACTGACACTGAGAGACGAAAGCTAGGGGACAATGGGATTGAATACCCCAGTAGTCCTAGCCGTAAACGATGAGACTCCGCGCTGTGCGTAATCGACCCGGCAGGCTTTAGCTAACTCGTTAGTATCCCCCTGGGTATTACTTTCGCAGAATGAACCAAAGAATTGACGGGGGGCCGCACAAGCGGTGAGCATGTGGTTTAATTCGATTTGCAAGCGACAGAACCTTACCAGGGCTTGACATGAACCTTCGCCATACCTCGTGAAAGAGAGGGGGTGCCTTCGGGAACGCGGACACAGGTGTTGCATGGCTTTCGTCAGCTCGTCCGTAAGGTGTTGGGTTAAGTCGCAACGAGCGCAACCTCGGTTTTTAGTTGCCACCATTGAGTTGGAACCCGAAACAGACTGTGCCGGTGAGAAGCCGGAGGAAGGGGTATGACGTCAGTGCATCGGCCCCTTATGCCCTGGGCGACACACGTGCTACAATGGCCGGAACACAGGGTCGCGATCCCGCGAGGGTGAGCTAACCCCAAAAACCCGTCTCATTCGTATTGCAGGCTGCAACTCAGCCTGCATGAAGCCGAATACGCTAGTAATTCGCCGGTCGCCATACGGCGTGAATTCGTTCCCGGACCTTTACACACCGCCCGTCACACTATGGAGCTGGGGCCAGGGCCCTCAGTCGTTACCTTAACCGCAAGGAGGGGGATGCCGAGGCGGGGCTAGTGACTGGAGTGACGTCGTACAAGGTAGCCGTACGGGAAGGTGCGGTGGATCACCTCCTTTTCAGGGAGAGCTAATGCTTATGCTTGTTGGGTATTTTGGTTTGACACTGCTCACACCCAAAAAAAAAAAGGAAGCGAGCTACGTCTGAGCTAAGCTTGGAATATTGAAGTCTTCTTTCGTTTCTCACGGTGAAGTAGACAAGCTCATGGCTTATAATCCTCGGTCCGGAAACAAGGTTAGTTGATAGGATCCCCTTTT